>VZDJ01000219.1:14391193-14403953 GCA_008694505.1 Cyanoderma ruficeps
GCTGCTGCTGCCGCTGCTGCTGCCGCCGCTTGCAGCGGCTCCGCATGGGCAATGCAGGGGTGCGCAGCAGCCGCGCTTTGGTGACTCCGGCTGCCCCGGGCTGCCCGGACCGCGCTGGGGCTGCGGCTCTGCGGGACCATGAATCCTCCTGCCCGCGGCTCTGCGGCCGCTTGGCGGGTCCGGAGATGACTTTGAGCTGACTCGCCGAGGGACACAACCCCAGCTTGCTATGGAGGATGATTTTTAAGATGAATACCTACCTTGGTGATGAATCCAATACATCAATAGCGGGATATTTCAAAGGCTCTGCACTAAATTATGGCAATTTCTCTGCGAACAACTCCAACGAGACGGGAAGCGACCTGGATTCACCTGCCTTGGCCACCAGCAGGGCGATCGTTGTGGGGCTGATCCTCGGTGCCTTTATTCTCTTTGCTATCATAGGTAATATCCTGGTCATTCTCTCAGTGGCTTGCAACAGACATTTAAGAATCCCTACGAACTATTTCATCATTAACCTGGCCATAGCCGACCTGCTGCTGAGTTTCACTGTCCTGCCGTTCTCTGCCACGCTGGAAGTGCTTGGCTACTGGGTTTTGGGGAGGATTTTCTGTGACATCTGGGCGGCAGTGGATGTGCTGTGCTGCACAGCCTCGATCCTGAGCCTGTGCGCCATTTCCATCGACAGGTACATCGGGGTGAGGTACTCCCTGCAGTACCCCACGCTGGTCACCAGGAGAAGGGCGATTTTAGCTCTCCTGGGGGTCTGGGTCCTGTCCATGGTGATTTCCATCGGGCCCCTGCTGGGCTGGAAGGAGCCGGCCCCGCAGGACGAGCGGGAGTGCCGCATCACCGAGGAGCCCTTCTACGCTCTCTTCTCCTCCCTGGGCTCCTTTTACATCCCTCTGATCGTCATCCTCGTCATGTACTGCCGGGTCTACATCGTGGCCAAAAGGACTACCAGGAACCTGGAAGCTGGGGTGATGAAGGAAATGTCTGACTCCAAGGAGCTGACCCTACGGATTCATTACAAGCACGAGGACACCTTGAACAACACCAGGTCCAAGGGTCACAATCCCAGGAACTCTTTAGCTTTCAAACTTTTAAAGTTCTCCAGAGAAAAGAAGGCGGCCAAGACGTTGGGAATCGTGGTTGGCATGTTCATCCTGTGCTGGCTGCCCTTCTTCATTGTCCTGCCGCTGGGTGAGTTGGGAACCAGGGGGCTGCGAGGGCAGGGTCGGGGTGGGTTCCTTGGATCCCACAGAAATGTCGTGGAAAGGGATCAGGTGGATGAGAAGGAGATACTGGTGGGAGATCTGCAGTGAGCAGAAAGGAAGGGAACGAAAGGAAGGAAACTGCTGATGTGCCAAGAGTCACACTGGAACTTTGGGAAGTGTGCAGCTGCACAAAGCTGCTCAGCCGGAGTCCTCAGGGCCCGTGTCACTCCAGGGGACATCATCTCCAGGGTTTATATCTTAAATCCCCCTGTGTGTTGTTCATTTGAACTGAATTAGGTGTCAGAAACATCACCAAAATGCTTCACCCCAAACCCTAGATGAGACCAGAGAGCTGCAGCACTGTAGTGCTGGGGGTTCAGGTCACTGCCCCACATTTGGGATAGAACACAGCAGGATTTTGGCATTTGAAGGTGCCCTGACTGGAAATTAACTTAGTTAATTGTGAGGGGCAAAACTGCCCTGAGCTTTGGGAAGCTGAAAAGTTGTAGCTCTGAGTTCAAACGTTACTGATCAAATCCCAAACCCAAAGGAGATCCCACAGATCCCCAAGGAAGGTGCTCACTGGGGTCAGTAGTTCTTCATTCAGGTGTTTTGGACACTGCCATGGGAGCTCTTGGGAATGACTTTCTTCACTTTCAACTTTAAAATACTGTTCAAGCATTGACATAACCTTAACACATTGCTCAGTGTCCCCAAAGCTGTGTGAAATGTGCCTGTTTTGCTTTTAGTATTAGCACTGCCTCTGAAGGGAGATATCTCAAGATATTCAATTACTGAGCTCTCAGAAATAACTGCCCAAAAATTCATTTCTCTGAGACAATCTGGCAGCCTAATTATGGAAAGAGGTGGATAAAGAAAAGGGAGAAAAGGCCTTCATTAATGTTCTGTATTTGTGTTTACTTAGTTACCCGACCAAAACATTTCTGACTGAGCTGTAAGCGAGTATTTTTAGAGATCGTTGTACAAAACTAAACCGAGTTCAGCAGCCTGGTCCTGGTGAAGTGTCGTAAAGCTGTAATTTCTGTCTGATATCATTTAGAATCTTTACTGCTTCAGCTACTGCAGGGCAACTTTGTCATCTCTAGCTTATTGTACTGAATTTGAAAATCTTTATGACTCAAGACTTGCACAAAGGTCGTGTTAAGGATGTGAAAAAGTCCAAACAGAAGGAAAACTGTGAGTAAAGTTCTCTTTGGCTACTGAAGTTTAAGTCCTTGTGCTGGCTCTTAAAAGAAGTTTATAACATAAAACAAGCAAAAACACCCAGCTGTGGATAGAAATGCGTTTCCACCATATGCAGCAGCACTAGATTGTAGCAGGGTCATGACCCCCTGATAAAGCAGATTCCCTCCTGGATTTTGAATTATTGAAGGGGAAAAAGCAGCTGTGAACACAGCAGCTCCTGTGTGTGGGTGGCAGGAGCCGGGACTGACAGCCCTCACCCAGCTCAGATGTGCAGCAGTAAAAACACAGACACGGGGCAGGAGCAAAGGCAGACACCGACCAGCTCCCATCAAAGTGTCACTTTTCCCTTGGGGAAGTTATTTCACATCTCCTGGGCTCTCTGGGAGGTTTAGTGAGTGGCTGTTAAACCACATGAGGGAGAATTTATTGCTTGCCAGGATATGATTTTATCTCCTGGCTAAAAAAGGGGGACAGGAGGAATCTGTAGCATCCCAAATGCATTTCCACAGTGGGTATTGCCCCTTTGTTTTGCTGACTAGGAATAGGTTTCTTCCTTGTCCCTGACTTTTTCTTCCTAAATTTATGATCCAGCACTGTCCAACCCCCTGTATTTTTATATTCTTATCTCCGTTTATCAGAGCAGAGTCAATTGAGGATGTCAGGCATGACTCAAGCATTGCTCACTAGGACAGGTGAGAAAAGTCCTTTTCCTGCCGTGCACAGTGCAGCTGCTCCCAAGTGCAGAAAGAATTCCTGAGGAGCTGTGAGCTGCACTCTCCACAGCAGGGATCTTTTGCTTTGTGTCTTGAAGACACAAAATTCAGCGAAATCCTATTAAAAACCCTTTAAGGAGCACCCAGTAGTATGAAATCAATTCCTGGGATAGGCAAACTGCAGAATCCAGAAGGTGCTGATGCTTCCCAAGCTCTCCACTGGTTCTTGGGCTGTCCAGATGAGACACTTCCCTCCCTGCAAGGACAGGCTTGTCCCTCAGCTTCTCCTTCTCACACCTTCTGTTTGCCCCAGTAACCCAATTCACACCCTCACATCTGCATCCTCGCTATTCATGTTTCTATTTCTCTACTCCCTGTTTCCCTCAGCAATTCCATGACTCTGCAGGAAGGTGTTGGCAAAGCACCTCTGGATTTCTGTGGATCCAACCACAAAACATTTGCCCAGCTGGTAAATATCATTTCTGCAGCCCCGGGTCTGAACAAATCTACTTGGATGTAGCAGAGTTTCCTTGGTATTCTCAGCATATTCTCAGCAGCTCCATTTTTTCTCAGGCAAAATTATTCTTCTTCCAGTCTGGCATTTCAATTTATCCCACAGCTCCCCATTTGATATTCCAGCCCAGAGTTATTCCATCAGGTGGCAGCTATGCCCTGGGAACAGCTGGGGTGCTGAAAGCAGGCAGATTGCTTGGGAAAATGAAAAGAAATTATATCAGTGCTTCCAGAGTGTTTTTAAAGCAAAAATCCCAAGGAAAGCTGCGTATCCAGTGCAGATTGGAATTCCAGCCTTGACACCACAGGCCCTGAGCAGCATTAAATCCTCAGCACTGAATTTCCCCCAGTCAGCTCCGGAGCTCTGAGCTGTCCTGCCTTCAGCACCCGGGGATGCAGAGCTGGGATCAGAGAGAATCGTGTGAGAAATTTGGGTTATTCCTGCATTGGATGTTCTTTCCAGACAGCAGTGGAGCTACAGAACATCCTGGCTGCACATTTATAAAAGCTCCCTGCCTGTGCAAACAGTCACCCTGCCACTCAAAATTATTTGTGATTCAACATTGAAAAAACCTAAAGACATTTGTGTCTTTGAGACAACTTCTTGGGCCATCAATTCAGTGACTCAGCTTTGAGGAATAAATATCTTGGTTTTTTTTAAATAAATGTTTCTTTTCATCCCTTTCATACAAATTCTTCCTTAGGCAGCAGGACTACATTAAATATTCATTGCTGATAAATGATGAGTGAAAGAGATTCTTTTTATTTAAAGGCTAGAGCCCTGCAGAACTAAGGCAACACTCATTAAAACTCCCTCCTTTAAACAATGGAGTGTCCAATTTTATGGCAATACCTCTGTTTAAAAAATGAATATAAAATGAAGGATTTCCTTGTGGAAGGAGAGCTTTAGTGTCGCTCCTGTGAATTGAGAGATCAGAGCAGACTTCTCAGTCTTGTCCCAGACATTCCCAGAGGGAAAACTCACCAGGCACTTCCCCAGGGCATTTCCCCAGCCTGCTGCATAATTCCAGAGGAAATCAGAGCAGGATCCAGTGCCCAGTTCAGAGCCTAAATCCCCCTGCTCCCCCAAATCCTGGGGCTCATCCACTGAAGAAAAATAAAACTCTTGGAACTTGGAACAGCAGTGGGAGAAGGTCCCGAGAGCCCCAGGATACACCTGGTGGGATTATCTGTATTGATTAAGCTTTTGTAATCTCTCTGTAAGTAATAAAAAATAACATAAAATATTCTGCACGTTGTGGGTCGGCCAACACAAAACCATTCTTAAAAGAAAATGTTATTTACATACAGAATGTAGATTTATGTTACATCAGGCCAACTCTGAGAACACCAAATTAGGCCCCTTAGGCAAATCCCAGGCTTTAGGTCTGGGGCTGTCAGTGCCTCTGGGCTCTGCTCTCTGCAGGGCTTTAGGCCTGGCTTATCTTCACCTCATTTGCCTCCTCTCCTCCTCCCTGAGCAGTCCAGCTCTCTGGAATTGATGACCTCGAGTTAATAGTTACAGAATTCAGATAAATTAATGAGATGTGGCAATCCGGCGGGTCAACCCCTGTGCAAAGTTCAGTTGACAGGAGACAGCAGGAACTGGACAATTAAACATCCTGAGGGCATTCACTGACCAGCACAGACTGTTTTGGCACGTGGGGAGCACCAGATTATTTTGGGATGATTCATTTTCCTACTGAAATAACCTCCCTTAAGCCCTGCTTTAAGCTTTGCTTTGCAAAGGGTATCAATTGCAGTCACTTACAGACCTCTGGGGTTTAGGACAATTAAAGTAGGGGAAGCTGCACAAATTCCTGGGTAATTCCTCTGTAGGCCTTGGATTTGTTCCTCAGAGGAACAAAGGGAAATCCTGCAGTGCTCAGTGTCACAGAAACAAATGCCGAAAGCAATGAACAAAAAAAAAAAATTACAGAGAAATCCACCAGTGCTGACTCTTCAGCCCCGGGGATGGCAGCAGCTCCTGGGTCAGGTGGTCAGGGAGATCCAAGGGAAAGGACAGAGACACTGGGCAGTGAGAGGGAATCTCACAACTCTTGAAATCAAAGGCAGGAGGGGAGGGAGAACTGCAGAGGAAATGATACTTTTAGCAGGGCAGTTGGAGGAGAGGCTGACACCAGAGGGGTTTGTGGTCACCTGAGGAGCTGCTCAGGCTGGAGGGCACAGGAAGAGCCCTGAGGAAAAGGACACAAATCCAGGGGCTCCTAAAGCCCCCGAGGACAGAGCTCAGGGTCTCAGGGGCTTTAGCTGAAATTCAGGAGGTTTTTCACATCTTTACTAAAACCATCCTGCATGACCCACTGCACGATTTGGAGCAGTTTTGATGGGCTTCCAGGTGAGCCCTAGGAAAGCAATAACCATCCATCTCTGAGGGACAGGAGAGAAACCTGCACTGGAAATTCATCCAGCACCTCTGGAACAGTGCTCAGTTCCATGCTGGAGCCCTGGCCAAGACAGATTGGCTCAGCTGTCAGGCAGAAGCAAGGAGGAGAGAAAACACCGGAGCGTGTTCAGCAATTGCAGATACTGAAGTACAACAAATGAAATGTCAGCAGACTCAGATTAGCTTTTCTAGACTCCCTTAATCAGCTAATCCTTTGCAAAACAAGGGTAATCTTGGCTCGTGTGCTGTCTAGTCAGGAGCTGCTGGAGTCTGTAACTCTTTTGGGCTAAACAATAACAACAATAATGCCGTGTCTGTGTCCCTGAGCACTGGCAGCTTTAGAGACTGGGCAAGATTCTGACCAAAACTGATCTTGGTTTTATCGTATCTGTCTGAGGGCAGCACAGTTCAAACACTGCTGAGTTCTCTCAGTGGTGGAAGTCACAAAGCCAAGCTGGGAGGTGATACCCAGGGCAGTAATTCTGTGTTAAAACACGAGGCATTGTCCCTGCAGAAATCAAATGGAGCTGCTGAGCTTTGCAACTGCTTGTAATGCAAGGAGGTGTAGCAGCTCTGGGGTTTAGGAAGAGATCTCATGCCTATCTGCACTCCTTGAAGTCCTGTTTTATTTTGGCCACTCCAGATAAGTTTCTATTTTCGGAGCCTTTCAAAAGCTCTCAAATTGGAGTCCTTGTGAATGAGGTTCATGCTGTTCTCATTGCAGTGATTTGTTCAGCTGAAATATGAGGCATCCACTACAGATTGTCAGTCCTAGGACGTAAATCCCTCCCAACCAGGACACTCTGGAGCTCTGAGCTGGGATGGTGGAAGGTGTCCCTGCCCATGGCAGGGAGTGGAACTGGAAGAGCTTTAAGGTCCTTTTAAACTGAAACATTCCATGATTGCAGGATATTCATAATGCACCTATCACTGCACTGGAGAGTGACAACTGCCACACTTGGAACCCCATCAGATTTGTGTGCTACCCATGCTTATTTATAATTTATCCAGTTTTCCTTTCATTTTCCTTATTGAATTTGATTCTGCTTATTCTGGATGCTCTCCCTGTTTGTCAAGATCATTTTTCAGTGTTTTCCAGCTGTTTCCCCTGTTATCCTAATCCCCTTCTCCAGCAGCCTGCAGTGCCTCCCAGCTTGACCAACCCTTGTTTTTATAACCATCCTCTCCACTCCATCATCTACTGTTTGTAAACATCTACTGTTTGGGGGTTTTTTTTCCTATATTAAATAAGTCCAGGGGAATGTAAACAAACACTGGATGCTGGAAGGGAAGAAATCAGGAGCTTTAGAAATCCAATTAGCTCTAAAACCTTGGCACGCTGGCTTGGCTGAGCCCTGTGGTGAGAAGGGCTGCAGAAAGCTTGAACAAAAAGGCAACCACATCCTTTCAGCACATTCTAAACTCACAGCAACTCTGCCCAGGGGCAGATTCTTGCTCCTGCAGGGAGGATTTTACTGGCTGTGCACACGGTGGGTGTAACTCAGCCATCAGCAGCTTCCAGGAGTTGTGGGTGCTGCAGGAATCGCACGGAGGTTCCCAGCCTGGAAAGTCTCGTGCTGGTCACAGCACAGAGCAGATCAGATCAACCACTTTTCCCAGGGAAAGGTTCCCTCATGAAGCAGATTCCTTGCCCAGCAAGGCTCATTCCTGCACAAGCTGGCTGGTGGGGGACAGATGGAGATGGGGGTTGATGTTGGGGAAGTTTCCTGTTTTCCCTGTCTCAGAACTCAGCTGTTATTGTTTGGTGCTTTGCAATGCTTTCCCTCACCAGAGAAATTCTTAAAATCTTGGCATTTTCTCTTGAAAAGCTCAGGTTTAACTCCAGCAGAATGGCTCCAATCTGCACCAAAATGGAATCCCTGAAAGAAGATTGGCCCTTGGGTTGCCTTCCAAGGGCGCCTTTACCTCACTCTAAACATCCAACCACCAATTCTCTCCTTCTGTTTTATGGTGTGCAAACAAGGAGGTTTCGAAACATTTCATTTTCGACCTGTTATCAATAGGGAGAAGGAGTTTCATGTTTTGTGGCTCTTTAATCTTCAAAGACAAAGGCATGCAGTGGATCCCCAGTTTCCCAGCTGGAATATCCAGTGGCACCCAGCAAAGCCCTCTGCTGTACCACTGTATTGCAATAAATCCAGATGTTGTATTTGCTCCAGGAAACTGGAAAGGAACTCAACACACGCCCCCCCAGGTGTGTTCTCATCTCAGCAAAACTGGATTGAGAAGATTTTGAAATGCAATTCCTTTGCAAGGCACAGGAAACAGCCCCAAATTCATCCCTAGTGACTTGTCCTTAAATCCAGGGAATTCACAGTACTCCTCCCCAGTTATTATCTAATCTAGGTGGCAAATTCTGAGCAGAACTGATCATTCTATGAGTAATTTATTATACTTAATTGATATCAAACGTACAATGCATTAAAAATGAATGTTTAATTAAAACCTCCTTCAGTGAAGAGTTTTCCTTCATTAAGAATAAAACAATTAAGCCTTTCCAGAAGATTTTCCTGCTGCCCACCCTGATACTTTAAGGACTCTTCCCAGGCCCACTGAAGTCCTTACGAGCCTTTTCAAAGGGTTTCAAGGACTTCCCCGACTCCAGTGGAGTCAGAATTTTAATGTCTCAGTGATGCTCTGCCTCCATATTCTGCAGAATATGTGAGGAGAATTAATATGGCAAATTGTTTCTCACAGTGCTCCCTGATTTCATTGAGGAGACTTGACTGACTTTTTCTGCAATAAAGCATTCATTGTAAAGAACCAGTCAGAGCCTAAATGAAATTAGTTCTTCCTAAACAAAATACTTCTTACTTTCTTTTTATGACAGTTGTTCGTGCTCAGTGTATCTCCAAGCTCAACAGCTCCATCAAGCCTGGGGACTGTGGGCAAAAAACTGATCCCTCCAAACTGATCCAGATGAATTTCTGAAATATTTCCTGCCCTCCCTTTGTGCTTTGCAAAAATCTCCTCGGTGTCAGTGGTGCAGTGAGAGGGAGATTGTGGTGCTGTGATTAATAAATCACAGGGTTAGGGAGCAGAAAATACACATCCCTTGGAGGGAGCCTGTTAAACAGGGAACACCAGGAGAGCAATCACCGGGAGTGGGGAAATCCCTCTGGCCACCCCACCGTGAATAAATCACTGAGGAGAGAACCACATGCAAATTTTCCAGGCATTTAAGAGAGCAATTTCAATCAGCACAGGGCAGTATTTAATCTCTTTATCAGGGTGCAGTGGAGAAGTGACTGGAGATTAGAGCAGGAAATATCACCCGGGTGTCCCAGTGTGGCCAGGAGGCTTTGCTGGAGCATTTTATCAAGGTATCAAAGCAGCCCACACCTGTTTGCTCCTGACAGGTTAATGCAGCTAAATAAAAGGTATTGTAGTTAATTAAAAAATAATATTAATAAAGATCAGCATTTAGTTACAATGATAGAAAGGTTTTGAAACTCAGAAATTCAGGAGTAAGTTCTTGTGTGATAGAGATGAAAGAGGCACAGCTCGTTTATCTCTGCATTGCTTCCCCATTTTCATCTCTAGACTTTCTCTCATTTTATCTGGCCTGTAAAATTCCTTATCCATTTATTTATAGCTTTTTCTCTGTCCACATTTAACCTGCCTAAAAAGATTTGAATTTGGTAGAGGAATGTCCTGTAGATTTTCAGCTGTTGCAGTATCAGAGAAAGGCAGACCTTTCAATCCACCACTGTGGCTTCAAATCTATACCCAAGAAAAAATACAGACTCTTGAGCCGCTTCATGAGTTTTGCTGGACTTTAAGAGCTCAAAATCCTTTGCATTTTAAAGGAATTCCAGAAAACAATTTGAGAAATTTATCAGCATGAGCTCCAAAGAATTCCTTGTACATTATAGTGCTTTGTAGTTGTTTTGTAAAGCCACAGAGCTTCTCTTCTCCCTAAAGTGAAGGGAAATATTAGCAACTGTCACTTACAAAATAAACCTTGCAAAGGTTTTGCAGCTGAGCTGGGGAAGATTTGGTAGCATCCTCCTCATCTTGGCTGCAGTTATAAACTCGGACCAGCTTTTCCTAAAGCTTTATGGGAATGTAATGAATGACAGGAATTGTCACTGAATCTTTCACCCAGACATTCGGGAGACACAGTTTTGGGAGCTGCATTGATTTGCTGTGTGCTGGAAATTTTCCAAATGCATTTCGTGGTTTCTCTGATGTTGGACACGTTGTGCTCTGTAATTCCTGCAGCGTCCATCAGGACAGAGGCAGGACCTGCAGGAGCTGCAGCAGCTGCACAGAAAAGGCTCTGGCCAAACCCTACAGATCACTGCCAGCAGCACGGCCCTGAGGGACAGGAGTCCTGCAAAACCCTGAAGTGCAGGAGTAGTGAGGAAATCCCTTTAAAGTCTGCATTTAACCCTGAGTTCCTCAGCTCCGGGGCAGAGCCAGAGCTGGCATCATTCCCAAACTCTGCCAGGATAAAAATCTGGGATACGGAGCCACAGGAACCTTCCTGCAGGGAGCAGCAGCCCAGCCCTGGCACCATTCCCAAGCTGTGCCAGGATAAAATCTGGGATTCTGTCTCCACAGGGCCCTGGTGCAGGGAGTGCAGCCCAGCCCTGGCACCATTCCCAAGCTGTGCCAGGATAAAATCTGGGATTCTGTCTCCACAGGGCCCTGGTGCAGGGAGTGCAGCCCAGCCCTGGCCCCACACACGCTGTGCTGGCTGTGCTGGCACCCCAGAGCTGTTACCCAGGAGCAGAGGAAATGCTCTTGCATAGTTTGGAGGCCCCAGGCACGACCTCTGCGTTGCTGTGAGATGGGAACAGTGCCCAGAATCACATCCCGCCCCTCCACGGCCTCCTGACAGCCACCACTGACTCAGCTGCTCCCACAGCCCAGCAAATCCAAAACCATTCCAGAGGAAAAGGTGTTTTCCCAGCCAGGCTGGGGTGTCGCCTTCCATTTGAAACGCTCTGCAAATCCAACTCCAGTTCGTGGCAGAGGAATTCTCTCCTGGATCCCCACCCCGTGGTCACTTGAGGTGTTTTCCCAGCTGGAAAACAGATCCAGCTCTGTTTGCCATAAAAATCTCACACCTTCTTTTCTCCTGCCCCATCTGCTAAATTCAGCTGATCAATTAGCACTGAAAGTACAGGAAGCGGATTCCCCAGTGTGGGCTTTTCATCTCCCTAATGAGGGAGATTGTTTGGTTGTGAAGGGAAGGGGAAGTGTTCTCAGAATAACCTCTTGGTTGGGGTTACACCGTTTTTATGAATGCCTGAGATGTGGGAAGTTCCCCAGTTCAGTTCAGGTTTCGAGAGGTTCGTACTCTCACAATAATCTGGATAAATGGAGGGGTTATAAATAATCAGGAGCTGCCAGAGGATGTATTAGGAGTTGTAAGGTGTGTCTGGAAATGCTCTTTGTGAGGGGCCTGGGAACACTTTTCATTTAAAATGACCTTTGAAAGCTCTTTGAAGAAGGCACAGCCTTATTCCTTGTGTGCCTCATGCAACAGCCTGGACAGGGGAGGTTTGATCTGTCCCTGGGATCAGGAGCTGCTCCTGCAGCAGGTGTGGACCTATAAACACAAGGGCTGCTCCTTATTTTTTAATCCTTCATCAGTGATGTGCTCCTCTAGCTTTCAGATGGGAAACATTTCCTTATTAGCTTTCAAAATAACATTTTAGTACCAGCAGACCAACACTGAAAGCAACGTGCATAAAAGAGTTTTAAAACACAGATTCTGGCAGTGATCTGATGAACACGTTCCCTTCCTAAAGGCAAATTCTTTGTCTCAGATATTCTCTGCTTGTTTCCCCCGGACAGGTTCCCTGTTCTCGGCTCTGAAGCCCCCTGAAACGATCTTCAAGGTGATTTTTTGGCTTGGCTACTTCAACAGCTGCTTGAACCCCATCATCTACCCCTGCTCCAGCAAGGAGTTCAAGAGGGCTTTCATCCAGATCCTGAGGTGCCAGTGCCACCGGCGCAAGCAGCTGGGCTGGTGGCCCTACAGCTACAGAAACTGGAACCGCTGCTCCTTGGAGCACGCCAGGAGAGATTCCCTGGAAGACAGCGGGAGCTTCCTGAGCAGCAGCCAGAGGACTTTATCCTCGGCATCCCCCAGCCCCGGCTACGTGAGCAGGATCAGCCACCCGCAGCTGGAGCTGTGCACGCTGCACGAGTGCAGGAACTGCAGCTCCCTGCTCAGCCCGGCCCGGGAGGGCAGCGGGCAGCGCGGGCACTGCCAGTTCTTCACCTTCCAGCTCCTGCCCGAGCGCAACGGGCACGGCCCCACCGCCGGCCGGGGCTCGGGGGATGAGCCCCCGGGCACGCCCTGAACCGCAGCGCTGCCCGCAGGGCCGGTCCCCGCGGGAACGGGCGGGTTCCCTTCGCTCCGTGCCCTCCGGACACTGCCCTGCCTCCCGCCGGGCCGGGCCAAGCGATGGAGCCGTGCCCGGCCCCTCAGCAGAGCTCGGGAGGGACAGGAGGCTCCGTGTCACGGCAGGGCCCGGGGCGGGGACTGAAATATCCCGGTTAATTCCAGAGAAACTACTGAAGAGTGAGCAGAGGGCAGGGAGAGCTGCACAGCCCAGGGCAGCCACAGGGGACTCCTCAGGTGTCCTGGGAGAGATGAACAGGCAGAGAGACACGGCTGGATGGAGAGAGGGGTGGCACGGGGTGGGCACGGGGTGGGCACGGGG
>VZDJ01000219.1:14404055-14444746 GCA_008694505.1 Cyanoderma ruficeps
GGATGGATGGATGGATGGTGGATGGATGGAGCAATGAGGAATGCACTGAGGTCATCCCTCTCCAGGTTGTCCCTGGCTCTGCCCATAATTCCCGATTGTTCCGTACATCGCTGTACACTCGCACTTTAGAGATGGAAAACAATGATTAAAGTCATTTCTCAACAATTGAAAGACTTGCTCCTGTTACTGTAGGGCTGGAATTCACCAAGATCCCCCATCAGGGTTCTCACTACAAGATAAAACACTCGTGGCCAGTGAATTTGCCATTGTGGCTCCCGGGATGCAGTTGCTTCCCTCATCACCAGCACACGTAACTCTTCCATCAGGAATTAGTTCGAGGAGTTCCTTCACCAGGGAACATTCCAGCAGTGGTGAGAGCTCAGAGTCTCCATTTCAGCACCCCAGTCAGTGTCCTGCAGACATCCAGGCAACCAGAGGACCTGATTTCTAAAAGCAACACTCCTAAGTCACTCCAAATTCCCCTCAAAACAGGAGTGACCACTGGAGAGCCAAACCCCAGCCCTTGGATCCTTGAGCACCTTTTGGAAACAGCTTTGCATGTTTAGAGGCTTTTCCTCTAAACTAAGAGGAGTCAAACAACATCAGTTTCACCTCCAGTCACAGCCTCAACACAGGACAACCTGTTTGTCTGCTTGGAACTAAACTGAGGGGATAAACCAAGTGTCCCTGTGGAGAAAGGCAGGGCTATGATGTCAATTTATGTCACTGTGACAGGGACAGGTCCCCCTGCACCCCTCTGCTCTCCTGCCTGGTTTAAAGCAGAAAATTACATTACATTTCTACTCAGTTGTAATCCCTGACCTGGCTTTTTCCCAGAATAGCCAAAATTCCACTTCCACATCAGTGGAAGGAGACAGGGAAAGGAAATCTGGGGCCCTTACTGGGAATTTCCTATGACAAAATACACTGTCTTGAGCTGTGAAGAACATGCTCCCTGTCTAGCAATTCCCATAATGGTTACAGCACTCCAGCCAAGACATAAGAGAAAAAGAGAATGGATATTCAGAATTAATAAGAATCCATCACTGTTTCTCTAATAAGCCAGCCTAGAAAACGGATGTAGTAAAACTTTAATTTATAGCTGTGATTAAAAAGCCTTTAATTGCCTATTTCACAATTTCCTTTCAAAATGTTCTTTGGGAAGCACAATCATTTGATTCCACCGAGACTTGTGTGCAAATGTTTAATTCTGGTGAAGAACCTGAACTTTCTGTGACCTCCAGAAAACGGTAATTATTTTTCCTTTGCTTGATTTGTTGAGCTTTGGTTTCTTCACTGTGAGGATCAAAAAGCTGTCCCGAGAATTAAATTTAACATATGGCCTGGAGCCTGAGGTGGTTGTGCAACATTTGTCCCTCTCCTGGGCGGCTCAGAGTCCAATCCTGCTCCGCTGGAACTCGGGGGAGCTCCAGCCCCGATTCCACCAAACGGGACCAGTTTCACACCGAAAGGGACGGGGACCCGGCTTGGAAAATCCAACATCGCCACCTATGGGATTTGTGTGGCGATCCGCTGGGTTTTACACCGCACAGATCCAGCCTTTCAAACAGTAAAACTTCCCCTTGGGGCAGCAGGACTTGGATATCCTGCGATCAATAATTGTAATCAATAATGAGAAGGTGTTTCCCGGATTGCTGGGTTTTATCGACTCGAATTGTCACACGTGGGGATCGTGTTGAATCTTCTGCTGTAAGCAGCAGTATTTAGGAATTTCTGAAGAACAACTCAAGTGCAAAACCTCCCAAGTCTTGGTTGTTTGAATCCAGGGGTGTTGTTCCACGCCCTGTCACAATTCAAGCCTCATTTTGGGCACAGATTTGAAATACCTCAACACCTTTAATGTTTACAAAATCAGAATGTGGTGTGAGGCTGAACCAGAGGAGGATGATTCCAAAATTCTAGGGGGAAACCCACATATCCCAGAGCTGTATAAACATGAAGTGGGAGAAGCAGATCCCGGGAATCTCGTGGCGTTGGACACAGCCAGGAGCTGGTGCTGCACCTGGATCAGAACAAATTCCTGGGCTCGGTCCAGGCTGGGGATGCACAGATGGAGGGTGAGATGGTGGGTGAGAGCTGGACATGGAGAAATGAACCCCCGGGCTGATCCCGCAGCGAGGGCAGCAGGAAAGGGGTTGGGAGTGTTTCCCTCTGCCCCTCAGGTGAGACCCCACCGGCACAGGGCCTGGACGAGCAGAGGACGGAGCAGCTCTGCTGGGGAAAGGCTGGGGGAGCTGGGATTGTCCACCCGGACAGGAGAAGCTTTGGGGTGACACAAATGTGGCCTCGCAGGGCCTGAAGGAGCCAACAAGAAACATGGAGAGAGACTATTTACACCAGCGCAGCCCTGGGGGGAAAGAGGCCACGGGCAGGACGAGGCACCTGCCCCCATCTAGTCTCACTTGTACTCAGCTGCCTTGCTCTGCTCTCACCCATCTTCCTCTGCCCTCAGCTGCCTTCCGCTGCCTTCCTCTGCCTTCCACTGCCTTCCTCTGCCTTCCACTGCCCTCACCTGCCCTCACCTGCCCTCACCTACCCTCACCTGCCCTCACCTGCCTTCCTCGGCCCTCCCTCCCCTGTCCTCCCCTATCCCCACCCGCGCTCCCTGAGCTCACACCAGAGAACTGCAGTCCCCGGCATGCCCCACGCGCTCCCCCTCGCCCATTGGCTGTCGCTGCCGGAAGCGCTGCTCTCGTGCCGGGGGCGTGGAGGAAGCCGGAAGCCGGAAGTGCGGCTGGCGCAGGTGAGTGCAGGGCCGGGGCTCGGGGGTCCGGCGGGCCCGGGGGGACCCGGGGGGCGATGGCCGCGGTCCGGACCGTGCCCTCAGCTCCGGGCAGCGTGGGACTCGTGTCCTCGCGCGGGACGTGAAGCCGGGGGCAGTTGTCCCGCCCCGAGAGATCCGAGTTTCCCTCAGGGATGCCAAGAGCACTTTAAAGATCTGTGAATGCGGATGAAAGAAGTTCAGTAACGGAGTTCATTTAGATGTGTGTAAACGTGCCATGGGAGGGGCAGAGCAGGCCCAGGCCCTGCCCCGGGCCCAGCAGTGGCCGCAGGGGCCGGGCAGGGCTGAGCCCCGCAGTTCCCCGGCACAGGAGGCGGAACCGCCCGGGGCAGGGCCCGGCCCTGAGCAGAGCCCCGAGCGGGGCTGGAATCTCCTCCCTGAGGCTTCTCAGAGCTGTCAGGGCCCAGCCCTGTGCCCTGTGTTTGGGGATGCGGGAGGTGGCCCCAGTGACCCGGCCTCGCCCTTCCAGCCTCGCCATTGGGACCTGTTTGCTCACAGACCTTTGGAATGCTGATTCCTGATGTCTCTCATCTCCACAGCCCCCCAGGAGTCTGGCATGGAGGAGTTCAGAGATGCCCCCGAGGAGCTGCTGAATCACCTGAAGCTGTCAGAGCAGCAGTGCCCAGAGAGGGGCCCCAGGGATGGCCAGCACCCCCAGAGCTGTGGCCAGCAGCCCTCAGAGGAGAGTTTCCATGACTGTCACGACTCCTTTGAGGCCAAAGGACCTGTGCTGGATGATGAAGGGAATGTTCAGCAGGATGGGAGTAGCTCCAGGAAGCAGACAGAGCTAGATGAAGAGTACTTGCTAGAACTAGAGAAAGATATGCCAGAGGAGGAGAAACAGGTAACGAAAGCAGCAGTGTTGGCTCTGGATGCTGGTTCTGGAATGATCTGTGTGCACTCAGTGTTTGCAGTGGGCTGGGGCTGCCACAAAGGCACCTTAAACCCCTCCTGTGTTTGGTTTCACTGCTCTGAATTCCTTCTTTTAGCTAACAAATGTTTGTGGCTTTCCTTGCTGCTCCTAATCCTCCCATTCCAGGGCAGCTTTTGTGAGCAGTGAGGGAGCTGGCTGCGACTCAGAGATTCCACACAACAAAACTCTCCCTGTTCCCTGCTGTTTGCTGTCTTTTGTTTCCCCCTGAGTGCCTGCAAGGTGCTTCTCCAAATCTCAGCAGGTTTCAGGGTGATTTTCCTGACAGGGCTGGTTTGGGGGATCCAGAGAGTTGGGATTCAATCTGGATACATCCCCGTGGGTTATTTGGGCTTTAATCAAATAAAACCACATTAAATGTGTGGGATTGTTTGCTCTCAGTGCTGCCACACTGGACAAACTCATCCTGCAGCAGGGAAGAGAAAAATGCAGCTTTTCATCTGCAGAATTGATCTTTGTGTTAATGTTGAAGTTCCTTGAGGTGGAAAAGCAACCCTGGGGAAGGACAACGTGGCTCAGAGTCCCCCTGGAGCAGCAGTGAGACCAAAAGTGATTCTGGAGCTGCTGGGAATCCCTTTGGGTCTGTGTGTCTCAGTTTTGGCTGGGAATGGGCACAGCAAGGCTGCCAGTTGTCATTTAATAACGAAGAGCAGTAGGGTGGGAATGCCAGGAGATGTTCTGGTGCATCCTTGGGAGGATTTTAGTCCAAACCCCTGCCCAGAGCCAGGGAGATCTCTGGCACAGCCCCTCTGGCTCCCTGTGCTGCTCTCCTGGGAGCTTTTGTCCTGTGTTTAATTAGAATTTCCTTTATTGCAGAGCCCTGGGCATCCTGGGGGCCTCCTGGGCTCCTTGGGGCTCAGTGTCTGGTTGTTGTTGTGGGAGGGAGTTTGATTTGGGTTTCTTTTACCCAAAACAAGGGATTCTCCAAATGCATCTCTCAGGTGCTGAGCAGAGGGCAAAAATCACCTTCCTTGACCTCCTCACACACAGAAATCATTTCCTTGCCCTTGGGTTTTTTCCAGGCTGGAGTGAACAGTCCCTTTTTGCTCCTTGTGTTCATTCCTGCCCAGTGAGGAGCACTGTCATCGTGACTCACACTGGGGCTGCAGCACCAGCCTGGGACTTGAGAGCTTCACAGAAAAACTGCTAAAAACTGGGGGGAAATTGTTCTGGAACTGTAAAAAGAGCAGCAAGGCTGGCAATTGGCCGTGTTGGTTTTCCTGCTGCTCTTGCTTTGGGTGTATTTTTAGATAATCATCTCATTTTGCACATGGATCTTTGCCTGCTGTCAGATGACCAAAATAATTGGGACTGTTGGATCTTGGCACTGAGCTTGGTGGAACTCCACTGAAAGGGGCTATGGGAGTGCAAAACAACAACTGCTTCAAACGGGAAGATTTCCTCAGGGAAGGGCTGGAGGCAGCTGCAGCTCTCATCTTTCTGCAGGTTTATTTCCCGTGGTGTTGAGCAGTTCTGCCCTTCAGAGTGGTTTGGACCCAGGCTGAGGGATTCTGTCTCTCCCCAGCACCACGAGCCCTGCATCAGCAGGTTTTTTATGTTCCACAGAGAGATTTCTCAATGCTGCAGGTTTTCAAATGTGATTATTTGGGGTTTTTTTCTGCTATTTCATACAAGCAGAGCTCTGAATGCAGAGCAGAACCAGGAGCTCAGGCAGTTGTTACAGGCACTGGAGTGGCCCTTTCCATGACCTCCCTCTGGGCAGGTCACTCCTCAGTTGCTGCTCCAACTCTCCTCCTTGTACTTGCTGCTGATGGCCATGGATTTCTTTTTTTAAGCGAAACATTCTGATTGTAAAAGATTCTGTTAAATGCTGCAGCTTTTAAGAAGAATTCCTGCAGCCCCAGTCTGCAAACAGTGCTGTACATTCATTTACTCAGAGCTTTTTAAACCTTTTAAGCCTCCTCCCAATGACTCAAAGGGGTTTTATGGTTCTTTTCTTGAGAAGGGCAATGTGATTATTTTTATTAATTTTTATTGCAGCTGCAGCAAATGAGACAGAAACCCTCAGGAGTGGTTTTTTTTTGGTGCTGGTGTGGGGAGCAGCCTCTCAGCAGTCCCTGCTGGGTTATTGTGAGCTGGGACACCTGAGGGTGAGTGGAGCACTGGGGTGGGGATTCCCAGGGAAACCAAGGTTTGGATGCAGTGCTGGTCAAAGCAGACACCAAGCAGCAGCTGGTGCTGGCACTGGGGAGATGGATTTGGTCTGGCTGCTGGTCTAATGACAGAAACTCCCCAGGAGCTGCTGCTGCAGCCCCAGCCGTGAGCTGTGGGCTCAGGGCACGAGGAGAGCTGGGTGTGAGCCCTGCTCCAGGCCAGCTATGGAGCTGCACCTTCACAGGTTGGGGTTTTCTGTGAGCAAAGCCCCTTGTTGTGTTCAGCAGATGAAATGAGTGGGCTCTGTGGGGAGCTGTTCTCCAGGAACGGGCCGTAGGAAAAGTCTCGTTTATTCTGGAGGTGCAAAGGCAGGTTCTGGTCCTGGCTCTGGGTGTTTCTGTGCAGGTTTCAGCAGCTCAGAGCAGGAACACTCACCTGAGCAGAGGCTGCTGCAGAGCTCAGAGGGAAGGAGCCAGTGAGTGATTGTGTGTTTTCCCTAATTACATTTCAAGAGCCCCATACCGTGAGATTTCTAATGTTAAGCAGCAGGAATTCCTTCCAGGGATACCCTGAGAAACCTTCTCTGCACAGAGAAGCAAAATAAGAACTTGCAGGGATATTAAGGCACAAACCTGTAAGAAGTGTTCTTAAAAACAGAGCCTGGGCTTGCACCTCTGAGCTTTTTAAGGCTTGAAATTCACCTTTCCAGGTTTGGCTGTTGTTTCCCGAGGCTGCTGCTGCTGCTGCAGAGGCACTGAGCAGCAAATTGCTTTTGGTGCATTCCAAGCAGATTTTTCTGGCTGTCAGTGCCAGTGATGGCTTTGACGTGGGGCTAAATAAATAAAATTTATTTATAATAATTAATTAATCCCAGGACACCCGGCAGCTGCTGTGGGGTCAGTGTTCAGCCCAGCCCTGCCTTTAATGAGGATTGATCCAGTGCAGGCCTCCCAAGGCCTCAGCCCCTCCATCCTGGCACATGCTGCCCTGTCCTGTGGCCAGCACTTCAGCAGCTGGCCTGGGAAGCTCCAATTTTGGATATTGAACCCTGTGCTCTGTAAGACACCAGAATAAATAGCCAATATTGCTCCTGAGCACTTCCTTCTCTGCCCTGTCCACGTGCCCTGGTCCTCCAGCTGGCTGGAATCACAATTCCTGTGCTGGCAGAGGAAATGTGTCAGCAAGACAAGCAAGAGGAGACTCTTGGGGAGGGTCTGGTGAGCAGCTCTGTAAGAATGTGGTAGAACTGATTTTAAGAAATGGGATTTTGGAGTCATACCTGAGATTCTTGCTGGGCTAAACAGTAAAATTTCCTCTTTTTAACCCCCTGTTTTCAGCAGGCTCGAGGATATGTTAGAGAGCGTTGGCTTAGTGCAGACATTTCCTCTGAGCCGCCCCCTCCTCACCCTTCCTTCCCCCCCTGTGCCTTTGGGTCGATCCCATTGTTTTCCAGAAAGGGAAGCCTCTGTATAGAATCAAACATCCTGTGACGTTTTCTGACTTAAAGCCTGCACCTGAGCAGTAAATCTCTATCTGCTGGAGTCTTTAATTGCAAGAGCTGGTGAGAAGAATTTGAATAAAGGCTGGAATTATAATCTCCCTGTGTGATTTATAATTCTTTTGAGTTGTCAACAAACAAAACTCTTTTGCAGAGTGGCAATTTAATAGGAAGAGGGGGGAAATGTCCCTTCAGTGCTGCTGTCTGGTTTGAGTCTTGTGTTCAGCTGTGCATTTCTGTGGCACAGACTGCTGCTGTCAGCTCCAGGCCTTTTCCCCTGGTGCTGGTGGATTTCTGGGCTGCTCCTGTGCAGCAGGAGGGATGGAAGGCAGGGCTGGCACTCAGGGAAAGGCACACTGAGCCTGGGCTGGCACCTCCTTCCCGTGTCTGCCAGTGCTGCTTCCAGTTTGGTGGCATTTGGTGATTTGGTAGGAGAAAGAGTAAAATTCTTTTCCACGGAACCCCAGGGAGCAGGGACAGGCCAGATCTATCCCTGCCACTGCCCTGGAACCTCCCAAGGGCAGCTTTGGGCGTTTTCAAGATTTAAAAAATGAAGTTTTTGGGTGACTCCAACCTTAAACTGAAATCCAAAGCCTTGGACAGAGCAGTAGCTTCCCAAAACTGCAGGGGGAAGCAGACAGCTGCTAATGAATGACTGAGAAGAGGGACTGAAAGGTGAAAAATGCATTTCTGATCTGTTTAAAATTCCCGTTTCTGTGCCCCCTCTGTACTCCAGGATTTGGATTTCCCTGGTGTTGGTGACCTTCCCAAGGGACTGTGAGGGGCAGGGTCACTGTCAGGAGAGTGTCCAGAGCCTGGAACAGTTCCTGGGATCACTCCAGGCCCAGGAACAGCCACAGGAAATGTCGTGGCCAATGTCACAAGCTGAGGGTGTTGTTCCTTCAGCTCCCACTGCCTGTTCAAGGATTTCATTTCCAGCACTTCCATTGCTCACTTCCCAAGGAAACAGGGGCAATGTGTAGGTTGCTGTCTTCTCTAATAGCAGCCTGATGCTTTTATTACTATAAAAATTACATTTAACATCCAAATAAATTTTATTTATAATTACATAGTTATAAATAAATTGTATAAAATTCGATTTAACCCTGAGTGTTTTGGCAGAGCAGCTGAGGTGCAGGGGCTGTGTGTGATTTAGGTTTGTGCTTTATTGTCACAAGGCCAAGCTGTCCCTTGTCATGACCTGAGATCATCTCCAGCAGCCCTGGCTTTGCCAGGCAGGTTTGGGTTAAATACTGATTTTTTTTTTTCTGAGTATGGGATTGGAATTCGGTTTCCAAATTTAAACATTTCTAATCAGATCCTGAAAGAATCATCACCAGTGACATCCAGTTATTTCTTCTGAACTTCAAAAACTGTTCAAACCACATCACAGTCGGTGCCTGCCATGGAATCTGTCATCTTTGCATCACTAAAATTCACAAAAAACCCTCAAACCTTCAGATTTTGCTGCCGTTGAAGAGCAGGAAATCCTGCCCTGGGGAGCTGTGGCTGCCTGAGCAGCCCCAGGGCAGGGAACAGGCCAGGGTGGCTTTTCCTGGGCTCATTCCCTGGCAGGGAGGAAGGGCAGTCCTGCCCCTTGTCCTGGGTGTTTGGTGGGGACATTTTGGGGACATTGTGCAAATCCCTTCACGAGTCACTTGGGGTTTGGAAATTCAGCATCCCCAGGGCACGGCTGCCTCTTCTCAGTGCTGGAGGGCTTTGGGCTTTTCCCTGGATTTGAGCAGGTTCCCCCAGCCTCCCCTGCAGCAGTCCAGCTGAAATGGAAATTCTAGGAGTTGCCTTTTCCCTGTTCTGTTAAAGGACTGTGTGGCTGGAGGAATAAATAATGTATTTATTTCACAGCCAGGCTGCTTTGCAGGGCAGTGCCTTGAGCGTGTGAGGGGCTCATCCATTTTTCATGCTTTTACATTTTGTGGAAAATCCAGAGGAATTTGCTTTTAGATGTTGCTTCTTGGTCAGTCATACCTGAAATGCAAACCCATCAATGTGCAGACTTCGCCTTTTTAAAAATCCTTTGGACACTCAGTTTGGGAGTGAAACCCATAAACCAGGGATATGTTGAAAATCTTAGGCTCCCACAGAAATGCAAGTTTTGAACCATTGCTGCTTTGCAGGAAGCTGAATAAATTACAAAATCATACACAGAGCTCTTAAAAGTGCTTTGTTTTTCCTTTTACTCCTTTTTTTAATATAAAGCTTTTTCTTCTGAAGCTTTCTTGCTGCAAATCACTTTTTATATTAGCGTTTAATGCATAATTAGGGTAAGCATGTAATATTTTTTAATGATTTGGATAAAATGAAACGAAATGCTGGTAATACAGGTGAAACTTTTCATGCAGCATCCCTCGATTGCAGGGTTTCTGCCTCAGGACTGGTGTGAGCATGCTGTAGTTGTGTTGATGATAAAAATCCTTTCATTCTCGGGGAGCTGTAACTGAGCCCTGAGCAGCAGAGAGTGCTCATGGCACTGAAAGGCCACTTCTAAATAGGTCATGAGCAATGAAGTCAGTGGGGTTTGTGTTTCAGGCAGCCCTTCCCCTCACTGAGCCTTGTCTGTGGAGATCTTTCCAGCAGGATCCTCCTCTCAGGCCTGCTCTGTGCTCAGATGGGGCTGCTTTGTTCCCCGCCACGAAATGTTGGGATCATTTTCAGCCTTTGTGCGCTGCAGAATATTTTAAAAACGCCTCTTTGTGGGGTCCAGGCTGGAATTTCTGTCTGCTCCCTCCAAAACTGAGGTGTTAGCAGTGGCACATTCCCTGTGCCAAGCAGCAGAGTTCTGCATTACCCAGAGAATTTGGGGTTTTGTGCAGCCTGAGGTGTGGGATTTGTGTGTTCATGTTTAGAAAGCACAAACTGTGTCCCTTGGGGGGGTTTGTCAGCCCTCCCTGAGCAAAGGCACTTCCTGAATAATTGGGCCTGGGTTTGTGGGGTTTCTATTTAGAACATGAGCAGTAATGGGTGTTGGAAAAGCCATTTAACAGGCAACAGGAACAAATGTGATGGTCTGGGCACGTATCAAAGGGGTCAGATGGGATTTTGCTGTGGAATTTCGTGTCATTGACTCAGTGTCCTTCCAGTGAGCCGGCTCTGCTCTCGAGGTGGTGCCAGTGGTCAGGTGAATCAGCTCCCAAAGGCAGGCAGGGAGGAGGGAGAAGCTGAGATTCTGAGCTGTTTGTCAGCTCCTTGGCATAGCTGGGAGCTGGTGCAGTGCTCCACACTCTGTACTATATTTAGCTGTTTCCAAGGAGATGTTCTGTGTGATATTGATAATTGCATTAATCCTTGATTCACACAATCTGCAGGAAAGGAAACTGCTCCTTTTCCTACTGTTGGCTTTTTAATTGCTCAGCGATCTGTCATTTGCAGACACCTCCGTTGAAGTCCTTTGTGTGCTGGGAGAAAAATCAGTGCTCCGAGGATGGTTTTTGTAGCACAGGATGACTCCTGAGCTCTGTGATGTTCCTGCCTCGCCCAGCTTTGTTCCAGGAGTGTCTGCACTGTCGGGAGGTTGAAGGGATGGCTGGTGACATCCTGAGTTTTCTGTGTCACAGCCTGGGAGCCTGAGCGTGGCCTCCCCTTGTGCCAAGATGTTCATGGTTGAGAACACAGCCCTGCTCACATGTGCAGTTCTCACTGGACAAAGAACCTGCTCCTGGGGGTTCTTTCTGCCAAAGAAATCTTCCAGAGCAGAAATCTTTCTCCGCCTGGACCTTTTCCTTGTGCATCTCTGAAAATAACTGGAGTTTCTGAGGTGGAATTATTTCGAGCAAAACTTTTGAGACTTAACGTTTCAGATATATTCTGCATAGCTGACCTGCAGTGAGTGAATTAAATGCAGTTGGAAAGGAGAAGCAAACAGCCAGCTAAAAGCTGATGTGTTGGTTTAAAGCCTGGAATTCTCCATGGATGCTCTCCCTGCGTCCTGGTGGCTGTGAAGTGGAGCTTTTTAATTGCCTTGCTGTTACACTCCAGCGTTTCATGGAGATGTGAAGGAGTTCATGTCACAGGGTCTACAAGCAGATCTTGGCAGAGTTAAAACTTTCCAGGTTATGTTTTATTCTGCTTCCCTTCCATACTTTATTTGGAGCTGCAGCTGACCTAGTTGTTCATTTCAGTGGAATACTCTGAGACATTGTCTTTTCTTTTGTAGCAAAGAAGAAAGGAGAGCACGGGGCTGAAGGAGAAAGGCAATGAGCACTTCAAGAAAGGAGGTGGGTTGATCATCTCTGAACCCCCTGTGGATGTTAGAGAATCTCACATTAGCACTGAGCCATGGTGCTGGTGCTGCAGAAAACCCTGAGGAAGATCTCACACCGTCCTTGTTGAATTGGATCCCCTCTTTCATTTTTCATCCAGCTCTAGAGGAGAGACAGAGGTATCAGAGCTCCTTTAGAGTTGTTTAAATCCCAAAGATTTGTGTACTAAAGCAGGATTCCCGTGAAGGCTGAGCGTTTACATACAAACCCATGGATTTTGGACTGCCTTCCAAGAGCCAGGGTTTCTTTTACTGATCAGAAAAGGCTTCCCCAGGGCTCTGAGCTGGCTGATGGCTCTGAGCTGGGCTGATGGTCGTGCATAGAACTGATGCAAGATTTGGGGCTCTGGAGCTGTCTTGTACCTTTATACATTGATTTTCATGAACAAACAGAAGGGGGGAAGCGGTTCTGACACCTGCCTTTGGTTGAATCTGCTGGTGGGTGGAGGGTTCCCGAAGAAAGCAGGAAATGCAGGTTCCTCCTGCCCTCAGGACACAGACAAGGAACCTGTGTGCCCTGAGGAGCAGGCAGAGGCTGCAGGTGCCTCACTGTGTCCTGAGGGACACAATTCCAGTCGTGGGAATGATCCCCAGCTCTGGGAGGCAGGAGGAGCAGGCCTGGAGTGCTGCTGCAGTCCCATCCCAGGCCTCTCCTTGACAACCCTCTGATCTTTAGGTCAGGTGAAGATGGAGTGGCCATGAAAGGTCCCTGCAGGGCAGTGACAGCTTTCAGCACCTCATCCAAAGGGATTCCTCCTCTGCTCAAAGAGGGAACAATTCCGGGGATGACAATTACATCTACATCCTGCTGCACTTGTTGCATTCAGCTCAGGAGTATATTCCTGCTTTTGTAAGCAGAATTAAGTCAATTTTTAAATAATTGATTGTATTTATGTACTTAGTGATGTTCTTTGAGAGCAGCTGCTGATTGTGGTGTCATATCACCAGATATTGAGGATTGTTTCCAAAGGAATCTCAGCCATGGGGTTCAGTGGTTTGGAATTAATGGTTTGGGTTGGGTTTTTCCTGTTGCAGACTATGGAGAGGCAGAAGATTCCTACACCAAGGCCCTGCAGATTTGCCCAGCCTGCTTCCAGAAGGACAGGGCTGTGCTGTTCTCAAACAGAGCTGCTGCAAAAATGAAACAGGTGAGTGTTGGTTTTGTTCTGTGCCACACGGGGTGGAGTCTGGCACAAATGCAGTTCTGAGGGGAGCAGAGCCCCCCAGGACCATGGAGTGCCCAGCCCAGGGCACTGAGTGCCACCTCCAGCCCTTCCTGGGACACCTCCAGGGCTGGGGACAGGAAGAAAGATGACTCCAATCTAACAAAACTGTTCTGTGTTCTAGGACAAGACAGAGGCTGCCCTGAGTGACTGCACCAAAGGTACTTTTTTCTCTCTGTGCTGCCCTTGTGCCAGATTTTTATACATGAATTGTGTCATTTAGTGCCTTTACTGCAGGGCTGTAATTTTGGACATAAGGGTCTTTTAAGAATTGAACAGAAAACAGCTGATTTGTATTCCTTATTTTGTGAAATGTCTGTCAAGCCTTTCCTATTTGCAGTAATTTACTTTCTATTCTCTTGTACCTTAAGGCTGGAGTTTGTACTTGTTTTTAAGAAGAAAGTCTTTTCTGTGGAAACTGTTTCCCACACCTAGGATTTCAAACCCCCTTCCAGCTGCCATCCCCCCCAAATCCTGGTTTAATCCCAGATTCCAAAGAGCTCTGAGGCTTTATAGAGTTAAAAGCATTATCAAGTCCCTTTCCTGCACAGCTTTTGCTTTGTCACCAGGGCTTATGTTCCCCTGTTCCTGCCCTGCACGGTTCTGTCTCTGCACCTTCTGGTGGAATCAGTTCAGCTGTGCTTTGCTTCATTGCTTCCACCCACTCACCCACCCTCGAGTGTTTGTTAAACTCCCTGTGACAGCTGGGGAAAAAAATCCAAATTACCAATCAGAGAACTAATCCAGTGGCCGTGTGCCAGCCCTGCCTGCACAGAAATGGGAGCTGTGCTTGCTGAAAGGGCTCCTGCAGGTACCAAACCCTCCCTGGCCTCTCTCACTGGGGCTGGGGCTGCCTTTGGTGCTGCTGCTTTCTGAAAAGCACCTTGAATTTTGCAGTGGCTTAGAGGGAGTCAGTGTGCTTTGAGCAGGGAGAATTCAGCTGCCAGGGCCACTCCCCAGGGACTGGAGCACAGCAGAGCAGTTCAGTCACCTGCAGCTTGCTGACTGTGCCACTGCCTTTGTCCTTCCAGAGGAAAGAAACTGGAATATTTACCTGGATAGTCCGAGATTTAATTGTCCCCAGAACCATTTTAATGGGCTGGGAATTATAAAACGGACAGACCCCTTTCTGTGATGAAAAATCCCTGCCAGTCCCTCTTTCTGAGGTGAAACCTTTCGTATTTCCTCTTTCTGTGGTGAAAATTCCTTCACATTCCCTGTTTCTGTGGTGAAATCTTTCATGTTCCCTGTTTCTGTGGGGGAAAATGGATGAAGGGATTCTTGAGGAATTACCATGTGGAGGTTACTGCTGAGTTTAGCATTCAGTCTGAGCTGCCACTGCAAACAGCCCTGGCTGCCAAGGGAAGGAGGGGAGGCAAAGCTGAGATTCAGTCAGGATGCCCCTGTGCCAGCTCACAGAGCTGAAATCACTGTTTGTGCATTCCCAGCACAATCTGAACTGTTTGATATTAAATTCAGAAGAGCTCCAGAAATTCTCCTGGAGTTTGTCTCCACTTGAACTGAGATAAGCGTGGCAAGGCTGATTTTCCCTGCTGTGTGAGTCTGGAGGGACATTTAACTTGAGCTGCAATCTAATAATAGCCACTTGCTAAACACACAAAAACTGAAATATCTTGCAGGTCCTTAAGGTTTCTGTAGCATCACTTAGAATCCCTGCACGGATAGGATTGCACATTTAAAGCTTTGTGATCATAAATCACCTCCATCTGTGAGAGATTGTGGACATTAAATGAAATATGATCATGAGACTGTCCCAGGCAGCTGTTTCTGAATTCTGGCTTAGCTTTGAGCTGTGCCTCTGCTTGATCCTGAGTTACATTCTAAGGACAACTTACAAATGTAATACACACTTCAGAATTCGTTTGTGGGGTGGAGAAATGTTTCAGATACAATCCTGGGCTTTGCTTTTGTTTTCCAGCTGTGGAATTAGACCCTCACTATATCAGAGCTTTGCTGAGGAGAGCAGAACTCTATGAAAAAACAGAAAAATTAGATGAAGCTCTGGAAGATTATAAGGCAATCCTAGAAAAAGACCCATCAGTTCATCAAGCCAGAGAAGCTTGCATGGTAAGCTCAAACCTTTCAGTGAATTTTGCCCTAACTTATCTATCATTATTTTAGTTCAGCTTCACACCAGTGAACCTGCAATGGATTCTGCCTCAGAAGGAAAAACAACCTCGTGTGCATCACCTGAAAATTTGTCTCTAAACCCACCCTGAATATGTTGTTACAAAAATCTTTTCGAAAGGCTTAATTGTTCTAAGTCTCCATTTGGGAAAATAAATCATTAGCAGTGATTCTGCCCCCCGTTTCCCCACACTGTGGTGTTGTAAGTGACAGATTAGGAACAGCTTTTATGGCATATTAGGCAAGAAACCTTGCCTGGAATGATTTCCTGGGGGACTGGATCAGTTGCACTGATGGCAGAAAATATTCTGCTTAACTGTGTGAGTGCTGTTGGTGGTGAGGGGTGATCCCATCAAACAGCTGAGCTGCCATGAAGGAGCTGCTGCCTCTGGAGCTGGCCTGGGCCTTCCTCTGGGCCAGGAACTGCTCCCCAGGGAATGGGAATGGGCCCTGAGGCTCCAGGAGGGTTTGGATTCCACTCCTGGGAGTGCTGGGGGTCTGTGCAGGGCCAGCAGCTGGGCTGGATCATCCTGGGGGTCTCTTCCCACTCAGCACAATCCAGGATTCTGAGTCAGACCCTCAGGGGTGGCTGTTGAGGCCGTTTGGAAGCCCTGCAAGTACAAACACTGCCCTGAAAACCAGGATTTTCTCTCGGTGCCCTGATAATCCCACAGGAGGGCCCTTGCCCAGCCCCAGGAGGGAATCTCCAGCAGTGCTGCTGCTCCTCTGGCCGTGCTTCAGGCCCAGCAGAGGATGCTCAGGGTTCATTGCTGATTTCTGTGCCTGGGCAGTGCAGAGGGTGGGGGTTCCACCCCCTCCTGCCCCCTGACCTCCGTTGGCCAGGCAGAGCCTTTGGCTGCAGGACCCTTGGGACCAATTCCCCCAAATTACCCTGCACTGGCATCTGCTGTGTTCTGCCTTGAGCTGCTCCTTGGCAGATTTGAGGGGAGAAGCAAACTATTGAGACTGAAGCTTAAAACTCCCTTCCTGAAAAGCTGTTAAGGAAATCCTGACAGCCATAATTTTACACTTCTCAAATATTCATCGTCAATCTCTAAATTTCATAATAAAAACCCCCAGGTTTCAGCTGTTGACTCCACATACCTGGTGACATCTCTAACCCGGAGGAGGCTGGGCAGATTTGCTCTCTTGTAAGGTAAAAGTGTCTCTGCTTTGCAGGAATGTCACAGGATCTTTCCCCCCCTCACTGGCTATGAAAATGATGCCTCAAGAAAATCTGCAAATTGGCTTCATTCACAGTCAGAGCAAATCTTCCTGCTCCCTGCCCACAGGAATGATCTCACACTGCTCTGGGGAATGTCATGACCCTGTTAAGTGACAGATTAAAATATGAAATGCACAATAGTTCTTTGATTCCTCGTTTGGTACCTGCTCCAATACTTGAGCACTGTTTGTATTTCAGGAGTGCAGAGCTGGGGTTCTGATTTCAGTCCTCAGTTATTTGTGACTTTTTCAATGCCAGACTAAACAGTTCGGAATTATCATTGTGGTCAAACCATCCCTATTGCTGCTTTCCCAGAAAGTTTCATTATATGGAAGCCATGGTTAGGTTTGGGTTTTCACAGGTGTGTAACTGCTGGGAGAATTTCATCTTCCACACAGCTTTTGAGGGATTTTAGGGCAGATAAAGTGATTTCCCAGAAGCAGCTGTACTTGGGGATAAGTTCCCCAGATAAAAATGGGTGTCCAGAAGGACATTCCTGGAGTGGGAAGTGCTGAGTCTCTGGATTAGCAGAGTTCAGAGTCTGGAGCAGGAACTGAACATCAGGATTTGTGTCTCTGTCACTGCTGATGTCCCAAAGGGGAGTATTATTGAAAGCAGAGATCTGATTCCAGTTTTTCTCTCTCTCTCCACAGAGATTACCACAGCAAATTGAGGAGAGGAATGAAAAATTAAAGAAAGAAATGTTGGGTGAGTAGCACGTACTGCCATAAAAACCTTCATAATCTACTAGAAAAAAAATGCTTGAATAGAATCTCTTGTATAAAATTTAAAGGAGGTAAATCTGAAAGGAAATATTTGTTCAGTGTTAAAAAAACCTCCTGATTTCTTTGTGGTTCTCAATTGCTTGTTTTTTCCTACAGTAAATTGAAGACAAGGAATTCTCCCATGCAGACAAGGCTATTAGTTCCATTTAAAGAAAAAGAACTAAAAACTTTCTGAAATAATTTCATATTGATGTGTGTAAGAGCTGGGAAAAATGGTCTGACACAGCCCAACTGCTCAGCCCTTTCTCCCTGCAAATAAACCCTCAAAGCAAACATTCCCATGGAAGGGATCAGCCAGGGCTTTCACTAAACCTGCACCTAAAGGAACTCCCCCAGCTGGAATAACTGGGGATGTTTGATCTGGGCACTGAAGACATAAATGTGATTGTTTCTGTAGCACCTCCAGCCCAGAGACCTCCAAGTGTTCTTGTTTGCCTTGATTTATTCAGCATTTCATTGCTGGCTGCTTGGAGGCTGAATTGGCCCTACCCAGGGCTAGAACCAGGGGTGGAATTACATTTCCTAAGGCAGTGCTTGGCTCTTCTGCAGAAAATCAGGTTAAACAAACTCAGCCTGTCTTTCACACTGATTGTTGATGTATTTGGGAAGAAGAGGCTGTTTCAGCTCACGCTGATGTTTTTCTGGAATTTCTTTCCTGCAGCCTCTGATCTGCTCTGGCTTTGTTCTGCTGTGACCTGGCAGAGTGTCAGTGAGGTCTGCAGAGCTTTACAGGATCAGAGTCTGCTTCCCCCTCTGTGCTGAGAGCAAGCCCCAAATAAAGCAGGTGAAGGGTGATGGGGCCATAAATAAATGACAAATGCAGAAAATCTCCAGAAGGACCAGGCCATTGGTAGGACATGGGATGGGTTTCAGCACAAAGTAATATGAAAATAATTCCTGATCTTTGCTGAACTCTCAAGGGCCTCGCTAATCACCAGGGATTTGACTGGAACAGTCAATCCAATCCTAGTTGTGCACTGCTGTTTTTTTCCTGGATGTCAGACTAGGTGGGATCTCTTTTAACAGCGTTAATACTTTAAAAGTAGCAGTTGAGATTTCCAGGCTGAACTGGGCTTTTGGGAACCACTTCAGACTGTTTCTGTTGGGATTCTGGAGAAAGAAATCCCTTCTCAGTGATGTCACACAAGGAGTTCAAACAGCTGGAGAGCCAGACTGAGACATCTGTGTTCATCCCAGTCTGGTGTGTGACAGGATTGTCACAGCTCTGGGTAAATGACAATGACATGGTGGCAGTGGGGCAGGAGGGGTTGAGCTCAGCACTGAGCTCACTGCTGTCACACAAACCGAGGGGTTTCTATAAAACACTCTCTGGAAAAGAAGTCAGGAATGTGGGCAGCTCGTTCTCCTGAGTGTTCCAGGGTTCCCTGTGTGCTGTTGTTAGGGGAGGCGGTGGTGGTGCCATGGAGCTGCCCCTGGAGGAAGGAAACACCTGCCAAGGTTTGCAGACTGCTGCAGCTCCGGCTGAGCTCAGGGGAAAGCCCTGGAGGGGGATGAGGTGGGAGTTCTGGAAGGAGTGGGAGGAGAAACTCGATGGAATGTGGTGGTTCTGAGATCCCTTTGCATTGTTTTGTTGTGCAGTGAATTTGTTGGAAGCTGTTCCCATTTTTTCCACCCTTCCTGCTGGCATTTCCCAGCGCCAGGATGGAGCTGGCTGGTGGCACTGTGGCTGGAGCTGGGTGACTGGGCTTGGACAGTACCAGGGGGACATTTCTGCCCTCCCAGGGGCCAGCTCAGGTGCCTGGGTTGTATTCCAGACTTTTGGGCTCCAGGACAGCAAGGCTGAGGCATCCTGAGAGTTGCAGGCCGGGCCTGCTCCAGGAGCACTGACACTAAACTGAAATCAGGAACGATGTCCCAGTTTGTGCTTTGGCTCCTTTGGAGATTGAACTGATCCTCAGGCAGTGAACTGGCCTGTCCTGGTTTTGCTGAGCTTTTATTCTTTCAAACAAGCCATGGGTTGTCCAACCATCTCCCAGGGACATGGAGCTGTGTACAAACAAACCCAGATAACTGCAGTGCATCCTCCTCCTTCCCAAGTGTGTTTCCTGTTTCCCAGGGCTGCAGCTCCTTTCTGTCCCAGGCTGAAGCCCTTGTGCAGTGCTTGTGTGGAAATAACCCAGAGCACACATTCCTGCCTGGATTTTCCTCGTGGGCCATGTGACTGCTGAGTGCTGAGGTTGATGTCACCAGAAAAATCCCATTTTGTGGCCAAGCCCATTTGTGCTGTGTCCTCGAGGATCTCCCTGTTCCAAGGCTGACATTTAAATTCAGTTATTTCCATGTTTTGATCACTGAAGTGTGCTCAGGATGAAGTGACCCCTGAGTTCACCTCAGAGAGAGCTGGACTTGGAGCAGCCTTGGGAAGGAGCTTTCAAATCCAAGTGGCTTTTCCCTCTGTACTTCCATGAGCATCTCCCAGGGTCATCATCATCATCCTCAGTGACTGAGGATATGAACAGTGGCCGTTTTCTGGGGGGGAGGTTTGTATTTCTCTCCTTAAAGCCAACAATATCCAGTCTTGTTCAGAGACTTTTCTAATTGTTGTGCTATCTGGGACCACTCCTTTGGGGAGAGGGTGTGAGGAGAGGGGAGCTCTGGAATGGTTTTAGCAGTTTGGGGGCCAGAGCACCTCACCTGGGCCTTCCTGCCAAAAAGAGATTTTTCCAGCTACCTGAGATCAGCAAAGAGATTTATTGGGCTTTGTGCCTAAAGAATTTTGGGTGGGTTTTTTTTTAATATTGACAGTTATGTTGTATTTGCAGCTGAGCTGCACAAGGTGATTTTAAGTAGTTAAACCAGAGCCAAATTACAGTTACAGTTCAGTCCTCATTTACCATTTAGGGAAGGGAAGGGAGAAGGATTTGCCCTTGCTCTTTTAATTGCTTAAAAATGTTGGTAATACAAGAAGTTACACAGAGAGGAGACCTCATCAGGAAATTTGTCTTTTCTCCAAAAGAATTCTTTACACAAGCAAGATGGAGCTTTTCAACTTCCAAACCCCACATTAACACCAGCAGCTAAGCCAGAATTATTGCCAGAAAGACTGAATAGCAATTAATTTTGGCTGTTACATCTTAATGTAAATTGTGAGTAATCTTTTCCTGCATCTGCCTCTTTCAATAGGGTGTTGAATTGCAGTTTAGGTGAGTAATGAATCACAGACTTCTGAGCCCTAAATTGATTTTTACACTTCTGTTTTCTTGTTAACCTCTTGTTAATTTGCTTCGGTGAAGAACCTGAATGTGCCGGAGTCGCAGGTGGAAAATAAACGGGGTGTGTTTGAAAGAGAAAGAGCAAAACGTGTGAGAATAAGGGCAGAGGGAGGAGAGGGTGACCCTGCCTGGGGACAGGGAGTGTTGGAGGCTGGGCAGCCTCTGCAGCTGAGTCCCAGCAGCTCCACGTGGTGCCTTTTCCTTCCTCCCAGCACAGGCTCTGAGGGAGCTTTTCTTTACGAGGGGGTTGCAGTTCACTACAGCCCTTAATTTGGGGCTGAAAGGAGCCGTGGGAGGAGGAGACAGAGCTTCCCTACAAAGCTGGCTCTGTGTGTGCCAGGACAGCAGCAGCAGCTCGGGGCTGGAGTGCCCGGAAAAGCCAAGGCTTTCTTCTGCCTCATTAACAATTAATTCAGTGTGGCTGCCCCAGAGCCTGCCTGGCTGAGGGAGAGAGCAGGAAGGTGAGCTGGGATGTGCTGGTGGAATTATCCTAAAGCCCCAAATCCCTGCTGTGCTGGGGAGCTTCTCCCAGGAGCTGCTGCAGCTGCAGGGGGGTGCCGAGGCAGTCAGGGGGTGTTTATGGCTTTGGAAAAGACCTTTCCTGGTGTCCTGCAGGCAAACCCTGCTCTCCTGCCCAGCTGCAGGGCTGGGGGGCTCCAGCCAGGCCAGATTCTGCAGGATTCTCCACAAAGTCACTTCTCACCCCAGGCCTGAAGCTCAGCCGTGGCCAAATGTTGGTCCAGAAGTACAAAAAAATCCTCTTTGTGTCACTCAGGTGCTACCAAAATGGTTTCAGAGCCAAAATGCTTTCAGGGTGCTGCATAAAGGGATGAACATCATAGTTAATTTATCTTAAACAGGTGTACCTTATAAAAACCCCAGATCTGTACAAAGATTTAATCCTACAATCCTACCTGAGCTGCTGCTGGAGTGGCTTTGGCCACATCCCTGAACCATCTCATCTCCCATTAAAAAAATCAAGTTGAAGAAAACCTGTGTCCCCCCATCCATTTGCTTTGGTGGGCTGAGGGGCAAAGGTGTCTTTTTCCAGATACTGGGAAGAAATCCCTCCCTGTGAGGGTGGGCAGGCCCTGGCACAGGGTGCCCAGAGCAGCTGTGGCTGCCCCTGGATCCCTGGCAGTGCCCAAGGCCAGGCTGGACAGGGCTTGGAGCAGCCTGGGACAGTGGGAGGTGTCCCTGCCATGGCTGGGGTGGAATGAGATGATTTTTAACCCAAACCATTCCAGGATTCCACTGCTCCAGTGTGTCCTTGCCCCAGAGGCCCAGGTGAGGGGAGCACAGTGCCAAGGGGGACTCAAAGCCCCTCCAGGCAGGAATAGGTGTGGCATTCCCAGCTGTTGTTCCAGGCCCTTGGCTGCTGCAGCTGCTCAGTGGATTTTCCATGGCAGCAATTGCAGTTGTCACACTCAGCTCCCAGCAAAACAAAAGCCATTCCCTGAGGATCAGTGCAGGTGGGAGCTTTTGGAAAGGTGGAGAGGCAAACCTTGAGAAGGCTTCAACTTATCCCAACTTCTGCTTTTCCTTTGGGAAATCTACAATTCTGCATTGAAACCAGGAGGAAAGGAACGTTTTTCTTGGAAAACTGGCCATCTTCTTCCTTTGTGCTGTCATGCCAGGGGTTTGTGTTCAGCCAGCAGTGAGGTTGTTACCTCTGCTTCCTGTTTCACTTCATCTCTTCTGTAATTTCTATATGGGATTTTTTAAAGGATGTCCTTTTGTTGTCCTTCCCCTCTTGCAGCTGTAGCCAGATTCATTTCCCAGAGTCAGGAATCATGTGATCCATGTACTGACAGGACTTTATTAACTCTCATACAGTGTGGGTAGTTAACAAAGATTTTTAATTCCTGCTAAGAGCCTAAATATTAACAAAATGCAGAGATTCCCTCAGCATTTACCTGTGATGGATAAAGCAGCAGGGCTGGGCTGTGTAGTTGGGTGCAATTCCATGGGAGTTTTCCCTCTGCTCAGCTCTCACCTTGTTCTCTTGGAATGTCATTGCAGGCAAACTGAAGGATCTGGGCAATTTGGTGCTGCGCCCCTTTGGCCTGTCAACAGAGAACTTCCAGATCAAACAGGATTCATCAACTGGCTCCTACTCCATCAACTTTGTTCAAAACCCCAACAACAACAGATAACATGGATTCAGTGTGGCTCTGCACATCCCATGCCAGGATCCAGCAAACCAGCACCCTCCACCCCCAGGGGAAGGGGAGACTCGGCCAACTCATTTCCCAGCTTGTGAAATTATTTGCAATGTGGATGTAAAGCAACTCATTCAACTTCTCCTAGTGATAACTGTGTCCAGTGTGTGATTTATTCTTTTTTTTAACATATTTTTCCCCCCTTCCCTCGCGGTGTTTGGCTTTTCCAAGAGGCAGCTCCTTGGTTTGGCTCACTCAGTGCTGGCAGCAGCAGTTCAGGGGAATCCAAAGGCTGGGACGAATGGGAATGGGGAAATCCAGCAGCAGCAGCACGGCCCCACCCTCAGCTGGGTGGGATTGGCCCCCCTGGACACAGCTCTGCCCTGGAATCGTGGATCTTGTAATAAAGGCTTGGTACTTCTGCTCTTTGGGTTGTGAGGTTCTTGCCTGGGCTGAGCCCTGCCCAGGGTGGGTTTGTAAAAGGTCCCACAGGTGACACCTTGCAGGACATTCATGGGGAGCAGTGGATTTTTTTTGGCCCTGCTGGCAGCAGTGTTGTAATTTTTAACTTCATGCCACCCTTCCAGCAGTTTGTTTACTGGGTATTAATTTTTCTGAAGGCAACAATGACATTCTGTGCCTCCCTCTCTGTCTGCACACCTCGTAAAGGTACCTTCACATGGAATGTGCTTGTTTGAGATCCATTCACGTTGCAGGGATCCACAGTAACTGCACCTTGAGGACTTGGAATTGTTTCTAGAATGAGATGATCTCTGAGGTCCCTTCAGCCCAAACCAGGCTGTGATATAAATATAAATATATGTACATATATATATATTTGTGTGTTCTGTTGTGGTGGTTCATGAAGGTTTGGGAGAAGGTGCCTTTTGTCATTCCTGATCTCCTGGGTGTTATCAGTGCTGAAGTGTTTAATTGGAGGCAGATTCTGCAGTTGTCTCCGTGCAGATTCCAGTACATGATTTAATTAAATAATTAACAGTGGCTGCCTTGGCTATTGGGTGTCATCTCCAATTCATTTCAAGAAGTCTCTGTCTGAAATTCAGGATCTCCAGCCTTTCACTGAAAGGAAAAGCCTTTCCAGGCACAGCAGGTTTGGTGCTTTAATGTCATTTTTGTCTCTGCATCTGTGCAGAATTTTTTTGATTGTTAAACTCTGTCCTGCTGCACTTTTAGTTTAGAGCTGGGCCTGGGGTCAGATGAGCTGTGAAACTTCTGCTGCCTGAGCTGAGCTCTGCAGGGAAGGCTCAGTGGCTTGGGATTTGTAGAAATGTTAATAATCTTCCCTAAAACCTGCAGCACTGCAGAGCAAAGGTGTCCAGGCTGCTGCAGGGAGCCCTGGCAGGGCTGGGCTCAGGCCCCTGCACCATCAGCTGGTTCCACTCACCTGCACCATCCCAGCACACCCCTGGCATGCACAGAAATGGAACCCCTTTGGGACTACCCTGGATGCTTTAAATTTCAAATGTTTCTTTTCAATTTCCTGTGTGTTTCTGTCCCTGCCCACGCTGTGTGCAGTGTCACTCACCCGTGGGTGGCTCGTGTGCCCAATTACACCAGTGGCCTTCTCCAACCCGCTGCTCCAGGCACAGGAGTTCTGTTCCTTCCACTCTGTTCCTGCTTCACCCCTTTGAAGGCCTGGGGAGCTGCAAATATTCCTTCTCAGCTGGAGACTCGGGAATTTCTGGGAAATAGAAACACAACAAAGCTTTTGAATTTCCTACCTGCTGTGCAAACACATCATCAAATCATGGTGCAACTCCCCTGCAGGATGCCTGATGTGCACCTGGAGTTTTCCAATGAAGGGAAGGGCAAAGGAAGCAGGACTGCAGCTGATTAGTGTTTGCAATTTAATTGGATTGTGTGAAAGTCACTGGGAATTGGGCAGGCTGGTACTGAGGACTCAAACCTCCAGGTCATCCCTCCCTCAGCCACTCTCCAGATGGACCAGAAACCTCTGGCAGGTGTTACCTGCCACCACAGCGAGTTCTCCTCTAGGCAAAATTCCAATTAATTGCCTGAAAGTCCTTTTGCATTGTCCAAATCCTGACTTTTAAGTAGTTTTTTATATCTAAACTAAACAGTCACAGCTGCCACCAGTAAAATAACTGGTGCCTCCTCTGGTGCCACTGGCCACAACTCAGGGAGTGCCAGGGACTTTTGAGTCACATATGTTGGATTTACAACCTCTAATAGGAAAAAACACGTTTCATAAAACACAATCTTTTAAATACAAGTGCTTTTAAACCAAACAGTTCCTTGCTCAACTGTTACTCACCCTCCTGGTGACCAGCACGTGCCTCTGTTCCAGCTGGAGTTGTCCATCCTCAGCTCCCACCTTTGTTCCTCCTTCCTTTGCCTGCCAAACACAAAACCTTTCAGTACCTGGCCTTTGCCCTGAGGTGTTTGCACAGAAATAAAGGGAATGTTGGTCCTGTCCATGAGCTGGGCTAAGTCTCTCCCTACAGAGAACTTCCTCCAGGATTTCCATAACACTTGTGGCTCAGCCTTTACATTTTTGGGCACCAGAACTGACACTGGAATTTGTCTGTTTTATGCAGAAATTCTCCCTCACTTCTCTGTTTGTCCCCTCAGAGACTTTAATCCTTTTGGCTGCAGATGGGGGGCTGGAAGGGACATTAAAGCTCATCCAGTCCCACTCCCTGCCATGGGCAGGGACATCTTCTAGACACCAGGAACACTTTGCAGACACCAGTTTGCTCCAAGGCCCATCCAACCTGGCCTCATTCCAGATCCTGCTCCTGAGTCCCAAGGCCTGGCCCTCAGAGGAGCTGAACACCTGCAGTTCCCTTCATCCCACCAAAGATTTGGAGCATTTAACATCTCTAAAAGATAAAAAAATAAACCAGCTCCCCAGTTCAGATCTTCACAAGAAGCTCACATCTTCTTCCTCTGTCTCCCAAAAGCTCCCCAAGGGAGGCAGCCAGAGGCCACAGGCCAGGGAAGGGTCAGTGGGACTGACACAGCACAGCCAATCCCTCCTGCCCTGCAGGATCCAAAATCCCCCCCAGCTCATCCCTTGGGATATTCAGGATTTGACAAAGCACTGAGCTTTGAGGCCCAATCCCTCCTTCCTTGATTAGCACAGAACTTCCTGGGATCTACCTGCCCCTGATGAGCACAGCCCCGGCCTGTGGGCTGGGAGAAAGGAGAAGCTGCTGGTCACCAGTTCCTCGGCTTTAATTAGCTGTGTTATTCCCAAGGGATTACTGCTGCAGCCAAGAACCAATTATATCCCGGTGCCTCCTCTCCAGCACGGGCAAGGATGCACTGGGGCACATTTAATGTGCAGCATTCATACGTTGCTCATTCACAAGCTTTCCCTCTTTGGATGGATCCCAACATTTTCTTGCTCAGCAACTTCGTTTTTCCCACCCCGGGCAGGGCTGTGACTGCTGGGGGGGCTCTGGCAGTCCTTGGCACAGGAATCGTGGCACTAAGCCAGAGGCATCACTGCCTACCCTGACAAAGATTAAAGGCTCTAAATCAAGTGAAAATTAAAATAAACCCCTTTTTTTTCCTGATTCTGCACGTTCAGTGGGAATCTCCCAATTGGAAACCATCTGCAGCTGCAGCCTGGAGTCCCCAGAACTCACATTTCTCCCCCGCTGTTTCTCAAGGAGACAATTAACAAATCCTGCATTCCCTACATGGAAGCAGCGGGATTAGGTCTGTCTTTGCTGGCCTGGCTGGGCCCAGGGCTGTGCCCCTGGTTCCCAGGACTCCGTGCCTGGTGCCCGTGAGCTCTGGGCAGTGTCTGGGAGGCTCCAGGAGCAGCTGCTGCCCGGGACTGACCCCCTGGCAGCCACGGAGCCGGGAAGGACCCGGCTGGGAGCTGTGCCTGGTCTGGGATAAGCACACGCTGGGTTTTGTTCCTGCCTCTGGGCAGGGAAGTGCAGCACTCCCCTCCCTGCAGACACCCCAGGGAACAGGGATGGCAGGAACAGGGATGGCAGGAAGAAGGGGAAATGCTGTTATCTCGTCTGGGCGGTGGCTGCTGGAAAAGCTTCCTAAGTGTATTCCTGAGTGGTGCTGGCGAGTGCCCAGCAAAGTCCCTGGAGAGGCAGCGGGGCCAGGGCTTTTCTAATTGCATTTGTCCTGTTTCCACGAGCTCCTTTGGCTGTGACCCTCCATCATGGGGCACTTCTCTGTCTGAGGGAGGAAGAATTGCAGTATTTGGAACTTAGGGAAAGGAGGAGGCTGGGAGCTCACAGATCTCCTGCCTGTGGCTCCAGCCCTGAGCTGCCCTTGAAGCGACAGCTCTCGCTGTGCCCCACCACATTTGTGTCCCTGCTCCCAGCTGGAATGCAGCTGAGGCCTTGGAACCTGGAGCCAGCAGCAGGTTTTCCAAGCCAAGATGCAGCTGATGGCTCCTGACAGGATCCTGCAGTGTTAATGCAGAGAAGTGTGAAGTCAAACCCCTCCAATTCTGCTGTCACAGCTCATGCCCAGTGCTGCCTTTTTTAAAGGCAACCACAGCCAAGTGAGTGAATCACAGAAGCATCATCCACATCCATCTGAGCAGTGTCAGTATTCCTGGGATCTTACCCTTAGCACGGTCCAGTGTCCATCCCTGAACACTCTGGGGCCCCTGGCCCCTTCCCCTGACAGCTCAGAGCCTTCAGTGTTTGGATGAACCCTCCTGCAGGAACAGCCTCACTTAATATTTAATGACCAAGACAACCACACTCAGAAATTCCAGTCCCCAAGCTCTAAAGATGTGGAGCTCAGCTGAAAATCTGGATTTCAAAATTAGAACTACCCCTCCTGGGCTTGGAATATTTACCCCAAATACGCAACATGCCAAAAACCTCTGCAGGGGTGTCCAGTCTGCCGAGCGTGGAGCACCCATGGCTTGTGCTGCAAACCCAGCAAGGAAGACAAAACAAAGAGCACAGAGACACTCAAGGGAAAAGCAGGAGCAGATATATAAAAGCCGGATATGGAATATGAATAAACCCCTCAGTACGACCCAGCAAACAACAGCAGCCTTTTCCTGGCTCCCTGCTCTGCCTGCAGAACACGACAGGGAGAACAAATCCCACAACAACTGGGGCAAGGACAAGGGAGGAGGACACAAACCCACAGCAGTGAGGGCGAGTTGGTGCCAAGGGCTGGGTTCTGCCCCGGGGGGCTCAGCCCTGGCACTGCTTCCCTTGGAGCAGAGGGACCAGCCCTTCCCAAAGTGCCGCAGGCTCTGAGCACACCTCACCTGCCACGGAATCCTCCCAGCCTGCGGCATTCCCGGCTTTCCACAAAGTCCTTAAACCCAGGAGAGCCTCTCCGTGCAAACCTGACACTCTCGGTGAGGCTGACGAGCCCAGGGAGCCCCGAGAGAATGGGGAGCCCCGAGGGAATGGGGAGCCCCGAGGGAATGGGGAGCCCCTCAGGCCCAGCCGGGCCTCAGGCAGGGCCAGGCAGCCACATCCAGAATGTTCCCCAACAGCTGGTGTGTGACTGTGAATTCACAGCGTCACTGTCACCCAGCCCTTCAGCACTGTCCCCGCTGGTGTCACCCTGCAAGATCTAAACTCCGATCCCTCACACTTTGCACGGGAATCTCTCCAAAGCCCTCGTGCCAGAGCTGCACTTTTGCCCGCATTAAGCGTCGCCCTTTTGATGCTCGGGGGCAGCGACGAATGTATTTAGAGGGGCCTCGTGTGGGCCTTGGGTCACCTTTATCCCTTTGCCAACCACTGGAGTGAGGATTAATCCATGGAGTAATTGCAGAGCTCTCCAATCTGCCCGGCCAGCCTCTCTCGTGGCTCCGTCCCCTCAGCGCCGCTGCCAACTCCGTGTCACAAAGGAAAAGCCATTAGCGAGCAATTACATTTCAGCAGGATTTCCCAGCCTAATGAGGATCGCCAATTCAAGAGGAACTGCTGCAAGGCTGAAGGAATAATGAGAGAAAGGGGATGGGAGTTGCTGTAATCCCGACAGAATGAGAAACAACCATGAAGGAAAAGAAAACCATCTGCTGGAGCTGTGCTCAGGCCACAGCCAGATGTGGGTGTTTGTCACAGCGCTTCCAAAGCATCCCGGGCTGAGCCAACAGCAGCTCGTCACAGTTAATTCCATTTTGGGGGAAAACTCCTCATTACTGACAACAGGTTACTGCAACAACCCCTTCCCAGCAGGGTTGGACTTTTGGGTGACCCACCAGCTCCTGGCATCCTCTGTGCCATAAAAACACCCTGTGCCACAAAACCACCAATGCTTCCCGGAAATCAGAACTTTCTAGAAGTCAAATTTACTAAAGAGTTTATTTTTTATTTAGCCTAGGAGCTCAACTCAACTTAGGCAATCCTTTTTTACAGTACCAAAAATGCAAGTGGAAGAAACGTGTTTAAATGCTGCCTTCTATTTGACGGGAAAATGCAGTTTCAGAGTCTGCCATTCCATAGAATCATGGAACCACTAAGGTTGAAAAAGAACCTTTCAGATCATCAAGTCCAAGTACCAACCCAGCACCACCAGATATTCTGGAAAAATACTTGCTGGCATGGCCCTCCTTTGAGAGCAGTGGGATGGAGCTCTGGAACAGAAATTACCTCTCCAGCACCACCTGATCCCTGCTCCAGGGCAAAGAAACACAGTTCAGGACAAGGCAATTCCTCCCTGGATGGAGAAATTCCCCTGAACACTTACCTGTGAGGGCAAGAATTGTCTGAAACTCAGAACTCCATAAAAACCAGCCCAAGGACTGCATGTGCCAGGGCAGGAGCCCTTTCCCATGGCATCCCCTCCTCCTCCTGGGACTGTGGCAGAGCCACCAGGGCTTCCTTGGATCTGTCTCTACCACACCATCTTTTCTTCCTTAGTACAATTTTTCCTACTGCCTTGGGAAGCATCCAGCTGGCTGAGCATGGCTTGGGATCTTTCAGCCGCTGTGGTGAAAGGTGAGGTTAGGTAGAGACTTGTCCACGTGATGGAATTCCAGCAGTGGACCAGCAACCTCAGTTTAATCTTTGTTTAATCCAGAAAAACCACTTCTGACATAAATCAAAGGTTTTAGGGTGAAGGACTAGTAAAGCAAGAAAGTTAAAGACATCAAAACATCATTTCCCTTTAAAAGAGCACTGAAAAAAATCAAGGCTTTATTTGAATAAATGTTACACAACATTCTTTATCATTTTTACTTCTCAGCAAACCTTAAAGGGTGAATCAGATTTTCCTCATTCAAGTCTACAAAATGAAAGAGGCATAGTGACCATTCAATATACAGACAAGAAGGTAGCACGGAGCAAAGCTTAAATATTAAGCAACTAAAGCAAAAAAGTGAAAAGCAATACATTACTGTCACTCTCTCTCATTAGAATATCCCTGACAATTTCATTTCCAAATGAAAACGTGGTTTCCAACGCAATGCTGGGAAAAGCAAGGCAGACATGAGCTCCCTTGGATGCTATTTGCTCTATACCCATATTCTCCAGTGCACACCTGCATCCCTTGGGTTAATCCCTCCTGCTTCAGCTGCTGTGCTCAGGGAGGGGAGGGGAGGAGAGCCCTGGGGGATCCGGGGGCACAGCCAGGCACTACCGGCTTCCAAAACAACAGCAGGCACTCCTCAATCCCATGTGCAACAACCCTGCCACCACAGTCCCGGGCCTTTTTCCTGAGCAGAAACTGGTTTGTGCCATGTGGTTTGGTGGCTTTTCTGTTTGGTTTTTTTTCTTTTGGGGGGGGGGTGGTGGGGGAAAATGTACCTGATCAGGCCAAGCCCCCATCCATTGTCAATCCAAGCGGAGCTGAAAGGCTGGCACGGACCCGGCACCAAGTCACCCCTTTCCTCATTCACATGTCTCAATCTTTCAGTTCTAGTCACATCCCAGGCCTCGAGCAGGACCAGACTGCTGGGCCTCTTCCACTGGTGAAAATGAAAAGCACTGTAGAACAAATATTCATCCAAATTCTAAAAAAAAGTTTGTACTTTATGATGAAATCATTATGGCAAACGGTACTATCTGAACGCACTGCACAGCGCTGTACAGCCTGTTTTTAAAAAGTAGGTAGTGAATATTCAATTTCTGCATTTATAAATAAAGATTTTAGCTCTGAAAAGCAGACACTGAACCAGCACAAAGCACGAGCTGCCACACACTCAGTGTGTGAATCCCTGATGGGCCTGGCTGGGGTTTGGGGGCCTGTCCCAGCCTGTCACTTCCCCCTCTCCGATTGTTTAACGAGTATAAACCTGTTGCCAATGACAGAGTTGTCCTAACTTCAAATTTTATGTGGTTCATTCAGGCTCCAGACACGAAGAAATTGTCTTTGTGCTGACCCAGAGGCCCCTTGGAAAAATCCCTCTGGTTTTAAACGATCCAGACAAAGACATTCTATTTTCTCCAATTGAATCAGGATATCAGTAAGGAGGAAAAGAGTTTCCTACTAGTCCTTTCATCTCTATAGAAACAGAAATTTGACTTTTAGTAGATTATGTGCACATTTTCATCTCTTCAAACAAATATTTATTTTCCCAGGTTACACAATAAATCCTCTGCTAAGAACTTTAAAGAAATGGTTCTGCCGAGACAGTGTGCACACAATGGAAATAATTAGTGACAAATAAATTAATATTTAATAACTCAAGATTTCAGCAGCGTGTCCAGCATTCCCAAGCTCCACTGAAGTCAGTCTTACCCAAGACCTTTGTGGGAGGGGAATAAAATGGATAAAACCCAGTGAGTTTCTTTTTTTTTTTTTTTTGATTTACAGCTTTTCAAAGAAGTCAACGCAACTCAGATCAACAACCATCAGAAACTCTAATAAAACCTTTGCTCTCTACTAGTTACCTATCTGAAAAATATTTATGTCAAAAGGAAAAAAATAACCCACGATTTGAAATAGAAATGCCATCCCATTGAATCACTCTCCATTCATGACTCCCATCCTGTTATAGCTTTATAAGCAAAATGCTGCTCTCTGCCTTGTAGCCCCTCTCAAGGTTATTTCACAACCCTCAATTCCCTACGTGTTACAACAGCATAAATAAAATGCAACCATATTCACACAGAAGGAGCTTTCCCATAAAACAGAGATCCATGGAGTTTGTGGTCACTGTCCTTTCCATCACCTCTATGGGAAATGTTGGTCTCAATAGCAGGACTGTTCATATTTCACAATACAACTGGGTTTGGACATGCTTTGATCACAGATCACAGCTCTGCTAACACCTGCACTAAATACTAACTAAGCCTCAGAGAATGGAAAATTGCAATGCTAAAGTCAAGAATCAAAAGAAAAGTTCAAAAGTTACAGTCAACTTCCCAGGCAAATTGGCTCCGTCACTGGCACCTCTCAAAACATACAAACGTGACTGTCACATTACAAAACCCCAGTTATCTGCAGTGAGTCTTCATCCTAATAATTCAAGTGGTTCCTTGCATGTAAGTGTCATAGAGTCTTTCGTAATTTCATGCGTCATTTATTGCAAAAAAGTTTTATAAAATATTTCCTAACATCTTTTGAAATTTTAAGGAAAATGTACATTAGGTACAGGTGCCCTAACGGTGCGAGGGGGAGCTTTAACATCTTTCACCCCCTTTCCCCTTCAAAAAAATGTTTACTACTTGGTGAAGATTTCAGAGGAAAAATAGGACAAGTCAGTCTCAGATTTCTCTCAGTCCTGATGAGCTGGTGGCTCTTCGTGGCAGTGTAGTGAGGTTCCATAAAAACAGCGGGTCATTAGTGTCTCTGAGCTGAAAAGGGGAGAGAAAGGGAACATGGTTAAATGTCTTCCAGTACATATTGCAAAAGTAGGTAAAGCAAAAGCTGAGGTGGCCAGGAAAGTCACTGGCTCACCTGCTTTGTGCATCGTGTGCAGAAGACAAAAAAAAAATAGATTGACATTATCACAAGACAGACACAAGTGAGCAAACTCCTCCGGGGGCTGGGCTTTGAGGAGGAGCCACCGTAGCAATCTGTTACATCTCACCCCATTTCAGCATCCAGAGAGAATTCCAATTGTAAAGACATTTAAAGACAGCTCAGGAAGCAGGGAGATTAATTCACAAAATCTATACATTGATGGCAGTCCACAACACAAAGCTAAATCTGACCCTGCAGTGCCCTTCCACACACGAGAGCCGAGTGCCTGAGGGAGCACTGAACTATAAACCTGCTAATGGTGTTTCTTTCCCATGGCTGCCTGTGTTTTCCCATTTACTGCAGAGAATTGGAATAAATTACGATAAAGCAGACAGGAACAGCCCAAGTGCTGAGCCCTGCATGAACCATCACCAGTCGGCCACCGGTTCTTACTGGGAGCAGGGGGAGGCCCTGCCACGGGTTGTCCAGAGAAGCTGTGGCTGCCTCAAGGCCAGGCTGGACAGGGCCTGGAGCAGCCTGGGATAGTGGAAGGTGTCCCTGCCCATGGCAGGGGTGGCACTGGATGGGGCTTTGAGGTCTCTCCCAACCCAAACCAGTCTGGGATTCTATGGAGATTGTGCTCCTCATACAGTGACTGAAAACCTGACTGTGCGTGTCAGCTCAGTGTCTGTGCCACTGCACCCCCTGACCTTCCTGAGGGCAGCCACTGCTGTTCATCAGCCATTCCATGGGCCACTCACTCCAGGTGGGATCCGTGGGGTGACTCACTCCATGTGGGATCCATGGGTCTCTCACTCCATGTGGGATCCATGGGTCACTCACTCCATGTGGGATCCATGGGTCACTCACTCCATGTGGGATCCATGGGTCTCTCACTCCATGTGGGATCCATGGGTCACCCACTCCAGGTGGGATCCGTGGTTTGTGGGACAGTGGCAGCTCAGCCTGGCTGAGGGCACAGCTCTCCTGGGATCTGCAGTGAGCTCACAGGCTGCACCCTTGCTTTGAAGCAGCTCCACTCAACTGCTGGAGGCAGAATCACACAGAATCCCAGGATCACACAGATCCCAGACTGGGAAAAGCCGTCCCAGACCAGTGAGTCCAGGCTGTGCCACATTCCCACCTTGTCCCCAGCCCAGAGCTCTGAGTGTCATCTCCAGCCCTTCCTGGGACACCTCCAGGGATGGGGATCCAAACCTCCCTGGGCACTTCCAAGGCCTGAGCCTCCTTTTCTCCAGGCTGAACCCCCTTCCCAGCTCCCTCAGCTACTCCTGATGCTCCAGCCCCTTCCCTATGGAGCCATCCTAAGCACTGGCCCAGGAACAAGGTGAAAATGTGTGTCAGGACAGGGCACTGACCCGACTCAGGCCTTTGCTGCCTGTCCCACTGAACTCAGCTCACACGGCCTTTTCCTGGCAGCCAGCACTGCCATGGGGATTCTGATTTTTCAATGGGAACGTTTTCTCAATCCCTTTATTCACTGCTGTGCAAAGAGAATCGCTGCCTTTGAAAGTCCTGGCTTTTATCTCCAAAGGAAAAGCAGAAGGACACCAGGCAGCCATGGAGGGGGAGAAAAGACACCCCAGAAGGACAAGGGAAGCAAAAATAGCAGCACATCCCATCAGGGATTAAACCTCAAGGCCAGGAGCCCAAATTTAAATAGTTACAGTAACATTTATGCACCTTCCTGGGGGATAATGCCGTGTCTGTGCAAAACTATGGAATAGAAGGCACAGAACTCCTGTTTTCCTGCGACAGATTCCATTTGTAGCCAGTGGAGAAGAGGGAAACCAGGCTGCTCTTCTAGATGATGAACTACTAAAAGCAAGAACTGTTCCCTTTTTTTACAGCCTCCAGCAGCAGGACCTCAGTCACCAGCAAAACAAAGAGCAGCAACACATTCTTCCCTTTGTGTGCCTAATTCCCTGAAATATATGACACAGTATCAAGAATTCCTAGAACATGATCCAACTCAGTTTTTTCCACATAAATGTATCAAAGAGATTTTTCCTAAATCCCTCAACACTTGAAATACCTCAAGGAAAGACTTATTTTTTTTTCACTAACTAAACTTTTAAATAAACTGACTACAACTCGTTTAAAAATCATTTTTGTGGCTTTAGTTCCTTTTCACCAGAGCTACTAAGTACCCAAACTGGCACCACGTGCTTTAAAATCCTGAAGCATGGCAGAGGGGCAATTAAACCCCAGCGTTTCCTAAAGCCACACAAAAATCCTACACATTACTAAATAAAAAAATGATGCTAAATCAGCATTTAAGCAAATATTTGCTTGGAATTGTATCTGCTTATTTTACTGACAAAGCAAGATCCCATCTCCCCCCTTTGTGCACCTGTTAAAGGACAGCAAGGACAATTCTGCCACCTGACTTTGCTGTGATTCTGCCACAGAATCTCAGTGCTGGGAACAAGCACTTGCCTCCCAAAGCACAGATTCCCAGCACACGCCTGGCATGTAGGAGAATATTCCTTATTCGCATTCGACAGCCAAAACATCTGTAAACAAACATGAAAACTGACCTAGATCTGTTTTTTCCTAAAGAACAACCTGATTTCCAGTTGCTGTTCCATAAATGGCATCAGCCAAGCCGGAGGCTGCACACAGAGGCCCCCGGCAGAAGGGGCAGTGCAGGTTTCCTCAGACCAAACCTGGATTACTCCAAGTGTGATTCCTGCAGGATGTGACCAGGACACAGAAGGCAGAATCTTTCATTATAGACACATTTTTACAAATATTCCATTTGTCCAAAACCAGCCTTGCTAATGACAAAGTGACAGGACAGATCCATCATCTGTCCTCTCCCACTCCCAGCTGCTCTGAGCCCAGGAGCTCAGCCTGATCCATTGGTTTTCAAGCCCTGCCATTACACAAACAGCACCCAGGGTTTCACTGTCACCAAGGCAATCAATATTCCAGTGCTTGATTTCAACTCCCTGCCTCAGTTTAAGTATTATTTTATTTCCTGTCCCAGCTGCAGCTCAACAGAGCTTCCCCTGTGCCTCTGCCCCCGTCCCACAGGGATTCACACACCTGGAATATCCTCAGTTCCCACAGTTCCCTCTTCCTCCTCTGCACTGAGGGGTGGAATCACTGGCATAGAAACAGAATTGCAGCTGTTCAAAACGTGCCTGCTCCTGATTTGGGAAGTAACTTGTCAAACACAGCCCAAATAAACCCCACGGATCCATTTATTCTCACAATGAAGGAGCAAAGCCTGGATTCAAACTTGCTCCAGGGGATCCTGATGTGTTCCCTGAGCCAATTCCTACCTGCAGGCTGCTAAATTCTCCCCTCAGGCCATGGGCAGGCAGAAAGAGGAGATCAAAGATGGCACATCCCATGGCACAAGCACAGAGAGTCACCTTTTCCAGGTTATTTCACCTTTGTTTTTTTTCCTTTTGCTCCCATGTTTTTCCCTCTGGGATGTGCAAGCTGGCTCAGGTTTGTGAAGCCTGAGAGCCCTGTCAGCACCACCCACTTCCCACCTCCTGCCAGGAACACAAATTGGTTTTTCCTGGAGAAAACACAGAGCCCTGGACCCGAGTTCTCCTCAGGGGCTGGTGCCTGGCACTGAGGTGCTGCTCCAGGGAGTTTCCCAAGCTGCCCCATCTGGGAGCAGCAGCAAAGCTGTGCAGGGAAAGAGCAGGATGGCAAAGCAGTCCCCAATTCCCTGGCACCACAGCCCTGCTGCTCTGCCTTGTGTTCACAAAAGGGCACTTGTGTCACTGTTAAATTTAAGGAAAAAAAAATCATTAATTAATTTAAACGACAGTCTGGATTGTATCCACGTCCCAGGTAATACAGAAGATTGAAATGTATGAGTAAATCAAAAGGAATCATAAGCTGTTATTAGGATTCAACAATTAAACCCCAATAATTAGAGGTATTTCTGACCTGGGAGGAATTGCTGCTGTTTGGTAAAACCATCCAAATGACCACAAACAGCTCCTACCAAGGACGTCAGAGATAGATGGGGTCTGACTAGACCAGGTGCCTAAAAAAGCCAGGGAGGGTGAGCAGGGGAGAGAAGGGAAAAGGTACAAGGGATGTCATTGACCTAAACAGCCACGCTGTGAACACACTGCCAGGGTCACCCCCTGGGAGGGAACTGCCTGAACTAAAATCCAAAGGTGGCACAGAGAGCAGCAGCTGGGGGGTTAAATGTTGACTGGGAACTGCCATTGTCACTGCAAGGACAGGGATCACTGACAGAGGTTCTTTCCATCAGGGATTAAGGATCATTTGATGCTGGATACTCCCATGCCCACCTCTCACACCTGAGCTAAGGGATCTTCACTCAGCTGGCAGCTACACAAGTTTTCAGTGTTAAATGTGGGTGATCCCTGATGACTCCACGGTCAGAAGCTTTGTTAGTTATGGGAAAATTCCCTTTTTAAACAGTCCCAGTCGTTTTACCCAATGGATTATGCCACCACACACTGCCATCCATCCCTGCAGGCTGCAGCTCACTGCGCTTCCCTCCCAGCTCAGTCTTCAGCTACAGATCACTGAGGGACCCCTGCCCTGCCTGAATTCGCTATTCCTGCAGGCATTCATTGCAACACAATTATAAAGCAAAAGATGGACTGAAAGAGCCTTTCCTGATTATCACTCTGCTCCTTTCCACAGCTCCTCAGCCAAGAGAGCTGCTCTGTTTTCTCACTGGACTTCACAGAACAGGCAGAAGGACAGATGATGATGCTGAGAATGAGCTACTGACATTTATTTTTCAAAATTCACGTTCCAATTCTACTCTGACAGTTTTAGCAGACTTGAAAGAAAATCAATATCAGGACTTAACGGAATTAAACAAAACCAAACCTAAGGGCTAGCAACGCAAAAAAAGGAACTCTTACCCTTCCTCACTTGTGCTGCTCTTAATCCTAACCAGAGTTAGAAACCATGTTTAAAAAACCCAAAGGTATTTTACACCAGGCTGGAAAAAAAAAAAGAGTTCTTTTCAGCCTTGTACAGAGCTAAATCACCGCAGGAACCCCACCCCAGGATAGTTCTGTAGCTTCAAAACTAAACACAGCAGCGTCTGAAAGAGAAACCAAATCATCCGAGATGATTATCTCAGTGAAGTGTTGACACAAAGTTACAACTCCAATTAGAACAGTAACAAATACCTGTTCAATTTCCTGCGTGACTCCACTTCAGACACACACAAGCCTTTTCCTTTCCTTCCAGCTTTGCTCCTGAAGCCTCACACCTTCCAACACCTCTGGGGAAAGAGATCTAACTAGTGGAAGAACTGCTCTCTCTCCCAAGCCATTTTAACTGAAGCTGAAGATTCTGTACTGGAAACTCATCATGCCCTGCCCCATTGTCCCCTAAACTGACAGGCCAAAAACACCCAACAACCACACCGAGGCATTTCATTAACTAAAAAAGGCATCACTTGCAATTCATCCCATTAAACTGATGGGAAAATCCCAGTGACCCTCTGCTGCTGTTTGCCTCCTGAAGGCAGAGTCACGGAAGGATTTAGGTTGGAAAACACCTCCAAGACCACCAAGTCCATTCTGTGCCTGATCCCCACCTTGTGCCCAACCCAGAGCTGTGAGTGCCACATGCAGGAATTCCTTGGGCACCTCCAGGGATGGTCACCCCAAACCTCCCTGGGCAGTTCCAAGGCCTGAGCACCCTTTCCATGGGGAAATTCCTCCTGAGACCTGTGACTGTCCCCTGGCCCAGCCTGAGGCTGCTGGTACCCGATCCTGGCACAAGGAGGCTCCTGGAGGGAGCAATGGATAAATCGTGGATAAATCATGGAAGTGCCACTGCCCTGAGCTGTGGCAGTGCTGGGGACCACAGGCACAGCAAAGTAGGTGCAACAGTTTATCTAAACCAGCCCCAAGCCCTGGCCCTGCCTTCAAGGCTCTCCCCCAGCCCAGCCCCTGGAAACTGCTGCATCCCCAGGAGCAGCTCCCTGGGAGTTAAAGGAAAATCAGGGATGAGCACGAAGAGGAGATTTTCAACTTACTGTAACACGGTGCTGCAAAAAATCAATTTAACAAAACAAATTACTTGTTTTGAGCCCTGTTCAGTCTGCAGCTATACAGCACATTCACTATGAAACTGAGCAAAGGCTTCAAACTCATCGGCTGCAAATCAAACCTGACTTTAAATCCTTCCATAAACAGTTCTTTTGAACATAAAACCACCCAAAGAAAGCCTCCCATACCTGTGGCTCCCCCATGAGCACCTGAGCAAACTCAGCCTAGGTAAGCTGCAGCGCTATTCTAATTTTCTATGAATTAAGAGAACAAAGCTTCCAGGTCTTCTATAGAAAAAAATAACAATGTCAATATTGATTTTGCCACTACTTGGCTTAGAACAACTAACTTTAAACCAGTTCACTTGAGCTTCTAAACCTCAAGAAAGTGGTGTAGACACCTGACCCACCTCACCTGACTCCAAAAAGAAGTTTGCTTTAATAACAAAATACAGCTTATTTACTTAAAGAAACTGTTTCTGTTTGCAGGAGAGAATACAGAGAAGTGAAACTGATTTTTTTTCCAAATTTTTTTTTTCAAAATTTATTGTGTGTTTATCACATTCAAAAAGCATTGACCACTGGGGCTTTTTGGGAACTGTTAGAATGCCGAGGTAATGCTCGTGTATTTGGAAGCTTAATTAGCAATTAATGACCGTCAGCTTCAGGAAAATCTGACCAGCCATGGGGTTGACACTTTAGACTTCCAATTGTTCTGTGGGCACAAGAGAATAATTTGAAAAAAGTAAAAAGAAACTGAATGCTTTGGCAAGACCAGACAGTATCGTAAACATACGAAATTAAATCTTAAAATAAAAAATATTTTCAGGGTTCGATGATTAAATCCTTGCCCCCGTTTTCACGTCTGTTTAATTTCAGTCTGAGCTTAAATTTTTACATCTGTCACGATTGCCTACGTGGGCAATTCTGGAAAAACCAGGATGAAAATGCTTTGGGATGAGCACCAGGAGACCCTTCACAAGGCATTGCAAGGCTGAAGGAATGGGTTGGAGGACACAGGAATTCACATGGTCAGGTAAGGACCAAAACTCAAGTGCATTGCACGAAAATGCCCCAACAGCGAGCAAAAACCATGCGAGGAAAGCTGGAATGGCAGTGGAGAGCAGCTCTGACTGGCTCTGAGATGGAAACTGAAAACACTCCCCACTGTAAAGTGACATTATCCACATCTCTACTCAAATATATGGCCCAAAAGCTAATTTAGGGAGGAATTTAATCAACTCTCCAGAAAGCCCTCTACAGAGCTGGTTCTGAAACAAAAGGGACAGAGAATTGATAATCTCCAAATCAAGACTGAAGTAAACCAATAGTATTTACATCAAGCATTTCATCTTTAAGAATGCATGAAAAAGGACAATTTACTTTTTTAAGGGTGTCCTCTAAATCCGGCATACAGATAAAATACTCTGACATCCTGGATTTGTTTCAAAGCTTTTTGAGAAACACACACAAATAATTCAGATTTAGTCAATTTTATTTACAGTTTGTTTTTTTACATTTCAGAGCATTACACAATTACATATCTCATTTTTCTGACCTGCAAACAGATACCTTAAACGGAAATATTTAAAAAAAAAAAGAAAAAAGAAAAAAAGAAAAAAAAAAGTTAGATACATCCAAAATGCAACAATTACACATCTGACAATTCACAAAGTGTAATTTACTAGGACGTATCCTAAGAATTTAGGAACAACCAGTCAGGAGAAAATCTGACCAATTTCAGCAATTGATTATTTACACATTCAAAACAAAGCCTCTCTTAAGCTAAACCTCCAGGCAAACGGCCTGAAAGATTTCTTCAGGAAGAAAGACCAGAACGATTCACACCTATGCAGCATTAACAGCCCTTGATCCCAAACACTGAGGCCTCCTCAGCTTTGTCTTAGAGCTACAGGCATCCCTCGACTTCTCCGACCCTGAAGTGATTTACTTGTGCCCCCATGTGCATAGAAAGGTTGAGTGTTTAAGTGGTCACTACGATAAAACCCCATTTAATCTGGTCTTTAAGTCACTAAAATTCTTCTTCCTTACAACTCGGAGCGCGTCTCCAACGCCATTAAAACCGGCCCACACAGCCCACTGAGGGGAGCTTGGACCCACCTGGGCCTGGCCAGACTAAATTCATTAGAGACTGGTTAAAAATAATCTTTAAAGACCATTTAGACAAGGCTTACATTTCTACACTTCCCTGAAGGGCCACCTAACAAAACAAAAAAAGTCACAGCTACTACTTTCATCCCTCGTGTCAACCCTTGGCCACACAGAACTAGTTACATACTGGGTAGAAACTACTAAAAAAATTTCCCTGCAAATCAGCTGCCTTCCAGCTGAGGCTATGGCTCCTATGCATCGGGTGGTTGAGGAGGTTTGGTTCGTTTTTTTGTT
>VZDJ01000219.1:14444772-14548562 GCA_008694505.1 Cyanoderma ruficeps
TTTTTTTTTTTTTTTTTCTCTTTCTCTTCAAAAAAAAAACCTCTCGCTTGAAAAAAATACCGCGGTCCTGACTTTTTTAGGCTAATTTCGACTGCGCGCTCAATCGGTTCGAACCGTCACGAAGCGCCGCGCGCGGCACGAGTCTCGTACGAAAAAGAGCAGTCAACCGAGTGCAACTTCTGACTTTGCCACGTCCTTCCTGGCAGTTCTCCCTAACCTGGCTACGGATTTGGTGGAGCCTCCAGGTTTCTTGCCTACCTTACTCTCCACGTTCACGTCTCAAACTGCGTCAGCAGGGCCCGCACCTCGGGCGTGAGCTGCTTGGCAGCCTTGGCTGCCTCAGTGACGGCCTTGCGGTACAGACCCTTTCTCTTCTTATTAAAGCGCAACTGGAAGCTTTCTAAAAAGGGGGAGAGCTGTGCAAGAGCAAGGAAAGACGTGGTGGTGGAGCCAAACCATGAGATACGAGCCTCCTGGCGCACCAGCAGCCCGGTATCCTTGCGGCTCACAGTTATGGTAAGGATACGGGCCGGCCACCAAGGGAAGCCATAAATCTTGGCCCAAACAATGTCCCCTACACATACGGTCCTGCCATCTGGTGTGACACATTTAGAGACGTTTTTGGAAAAGACTTCTGTTTTCAAGGAATTACTGAGCTTTTTCTCTTCCTTCGAAGAGGAGGAGGAGGAGGAGGAGGAAGAGGAGGAAGGTGCATGCATGCTGCCTGGAGGAAAATCAAAGCTTTCAGTAGAGCTACACTCAGAGTTGGTGGATTTCAAATCATCTGTGCTATCACTACTACAAACTGATGCACTGGAAGAGTCAGATTTCTTTTGATTAAGGGTCATGTAAACCGTTATATTGCTTTTGCTGCCTCTCTTGCCCAGTGTCTGCTGTTCATCCTGATCAACAGTTACATGCACTTCACTCGTGTCCTGAACCTCACTGCTGGCCTCTTCGGGGCCTTCTGAGGGGCTCTGGGTTTCTGAAGGGGCCTCACCTGCTGAGCGGGTGGAGGAGCAGCGAGACTGGGGCTTAGTTGCCATCTTGCCACTCCGTATTTTCTCAAGTCCTGTCTTGAGGGAAGAGTCATTCTCTTCGTTGCGATACCGCTGGGGCTTGAGGCGCAATCGGGGCGGGAGGGACCCTGAGCTGGTGTTCTGAAGACGCCGCGTGAAGTGGACCTTTGAATGTGCATTTTTGGAAGAGGAGGTTGCACTCTGCTTCTTTTGTGCCTTTTCTTTGGCCATTTTCAAGACTTCCCGAGCTTTCGCATGATCCATGTTTTTGCTCTGGAGAACTTTTTTTGTGTTTAACTGCGCTTTCGAAGTATTTGCTTGTGCGGAAACTTTAACTACTCTGCTTCTGCCGTGGGCAATATTCGAAACCTTGACCACAGCGTTCCTTTTCTGGCTTTCGTTTTGGCTTTTTCCATCCACCTTATGGTCAGTCTTAAGTTTTTTATTCACAGTAGTCACGCTCTCGTTTCTTCGCTTTTTACTGTCCTCGTATTTGGAAGAGTCACTTGCATTGCCACCTTTCTTGATCTCCTTTTTCTCTGCCACCACGCTGTTTTTGCACTTGTCGCACAGGACCTGCCGGGGCCGTAGTTTGATGGCGTTCATGATGGAAGTGGGTTCCTCCCTGTACATTTTCCGCTTGGGCCGCTTGATTTTCCGGGGCGGAGGCTGAGGTATTGACTGGTTATAGGTGTCCCTGATAAACAAAGGAGGAGGGTATGGCGCTCCCTCGTGAAACAGAGGAGGTGGTTTAGAAGTCCAAAGGCTTTTAGCTATGCTGGGCTCTGAGGGCTGCGTGAGGGAGGAGTCGTCGGGGACTGCAGCATCGGCCTCACACTTCACCTGCGCCTCCTCTTGGAATGGTTTGCTTTGGAGCTGCATGGCTTCAGGTTTGTCCTTGTACTCCCTTTTAGGAAATATGGTCACAGGGATTCCATGGGGGCCAAACCTGAAAGAGAGAGGGGGAAAATAAAATTTCAACGTTTCGAGGGAATTTTCGCAGCGTTTGTCACAAAGCGTCTGAAAGCTCGTCTTGCATTAGGTGGCCAGCATTTGAAAACCACGAATGCCAGAGAAATTAAAGCTTCGTATCCAGCCTTATGGGAAGCTTTGAAAATGCAGGACACCAAAATGGAGTCAGTAGAGAAGAAAAAATACACAATTTCACTGATTATCAGTTTCCCTCGTAACAACAAGATGCCCTGAAAATGTAACAAAAATATCCCCGAGACAACTTTGTGCTTCTAGAAAATGCTCATAAACATCCAAATTCACCCCAGCGACTCCCAGTCTACCCAAGCTCATTTTCTGTGCTAAGTCAACTTCATGCAAAGACATTTTCAGATACTTTTCTTCCATTTTAGCACAGCAGAAAAGGATGAAAGGTCCAGATTTAACAGAGACAAATCTGGGCTGCCTAAATTCTTGCAGTGAACAAGGAGCGCCAACACTCTCCATCCACAAAAGCTCAGCACCTGATGCTTTATGGCCCAAAACTCCCCAGCCCAGTCTGAATTTCTCCCAGCAAAAGTCCCCTTACTTCAACTCAGTACAAACTATTCCTCACTGCTCCATGAGCAAACAAGGTTTTTAACCTTTCCTCCTTTTCTCCAGACTGGAATTGCTCTACATCGGGACAGGGGAGTAATTCCCCAAGATCCGTCCTCAGGTCTGTGGCTGCTCAACAGCAACATCCCCTCAGCTGATTAAACTGAAATTTACTTTTTTTCCTGTAAGTGCCTACATGTTGCCTTTATTTCCTCAAAACTGGATTGAAATAAAGTCATCGTGTGTTAGAAAGTTCTTTACAGTGTCCCCACAAAAGCCATTGCTTGTTTGTCCTTTTGCTTATCACAAGCTTCTTTCTACATCTGAAGTGTAATTGAAGCAAACGACCCACCCAAGATTAAATTATCCACCCAGTTTGCATTTCAGCAGCTTGTACAGACATTTTTCCAGCCTATGGTCTGGCACTAAACCACAAGGGACTTGCTCATAACTAAGTTTTACATTCCCTGAAGTCCCACAAGTCCATCAAGGGTAAAGAAGTTGTTTTTCCACAAATACTCCTCCCTCCACAAAGGATTGTAAGCAGGTCACTCAGTTCTAAGTAGGGCTTTAAAAGAAACTACCAGGTGACAGTAATTAAATTAGCAATATTTTCAGTGTTGTTTGCATCAAGACCTTCAGCTTCTAAAAGATCCAGATCCTATCACTCACCACCTGATAAAGATTAGAGGATTTGGTAAAAAGTTAATCTACGGTAAGAGCCGAAAACAAGACAGGGCAAGATCTCTGCTGTGCAAATTCCAACCCCAAAGAGCACAGCAGCAGAACCAGACAGGAGTGGGATATGAAACCCCACACAGACAAACATCCCTCCCAACCGCTCTCAGAGCCTCAGGAACTGCATTTCCAGCCCTCACAGGCCATTCCCAGAGCCCAGCCCTTCTCCCAGAGGGCATTTCCTGACTCTGTGTCAGGAAATGAAGCATAATTAGCTGTCACCAGGAAGAGGTGGATGAAGGGGACTGCAAGGGTTTCCAGAAGGATCCCACTCAAGTATTTCATCTCTCTTTTCCCAGGTTTTCATTCTGTTGCCTCACCAGCAAAGTGTGCACGACTTGCACTCCAAAGGCACAAAGAAGCTGATGGAAAGCTCAGCACACGCCTGATACCAGCAAATCAAAGATTCATTCTGCCCCTTCCACTCTCTTTTCCTTCAAGCACAAAACACAGGCCAGAATTGAAGAACAGGAAGCCACAAAGGGTAATTTTTATGCAAGATGCAAACCCGCTTTAGTAAGACACAAAACCAATCCAGAGTGAAGCCCTGAAGTCAGAGAATCCCTCACAAAAGGTATTGCTTAATAAATAAACCAGACTCTCCCACCCCTGTCCACCTAGAAATTAATGAACTGGAGAAATAAAGAACATTCATGGATATTGTACCAGTTAGAGCACGATTCCTGTAAATGATGTGTTGATACAAAACATACGATTAGTCAAAACAATCCACCTGCAGGACAAAATATAATTGTTAAGTCAAGAGACTGATCACAGTGTATTGTGTCTTGGCTTGGCCTCACCCAGCAGCAGACTCTGTTTAGTTTTCGATTATCTCTGTTCCCTCCCCAGCTAATCAAGTTCTCCAACAACTTGGAAGAATGACACGGAAACAAAGGAGAGAAAACAATGGCTGAAAAACTCGAGAATGAAACAGTAAAAGTTACAGGAAAGAATAAAGACAAAGAACAAGGTAAGAAAAGGGGGATTTATTTTTCCTAAGAGAAACAGCAGAAGGAAGACGTGAGCTTAAACCTCTTCAGGACAAGGCATGACACAGCATCTAATTACTTCTGCAGCAAGCACGAGTGTTTATTGCATGTACCAGAATTTCAAGCCCTATTTTCACCCACCCGGCTTGGTGGACCTTGAAGATAAATACTTTTCATACAACCACAGTAATTTTTGTCACACCAACTGCAAGGCTGAACTAGTTAGTTGTGTTAGTAGTTAGAAAAGCTGCAAAAGCCTCTGATTCATCTACCACAGAGATGAAGGAGGACTAAGAGGCATCTACAGAAAACAAAATTAAAAAACTCCAAGGCACACAGCTCAGTTGTATCCTGACATTTACTGATCCCTCAGTCAGTCACTGCCTGGCACTAGATCAGCTCTGCAGAGAAACCATTTCAGTTACTGCACACTGAGGCTCCCAACACGCTCCTTTCCTCACACGCTGCATGTTTAAGCTCTACAAGGAATTGCCTTGTCTTTATTCCAACAACAAAACAATTTTTTTTTTAATATACTGATCCCAAATATCGCCTTACCCCACAAGATTTCAAGAACAGGCTTTTCTGGATGAAAGATACACTGCAATTACTGTTTGCTTGAAATAAAAATCCCCTGGTGCCCAAGTTCCAGCTGCTCCCTGCCCAGCCCACTCCTGACTCGTGTAGCACTTCTACTTCAGATCATCACACTCCAAGGAATGGCAAGATTCACTGACAGGGGATCTGAAAGTGAAGTTTGGAAAAACCAAACTCAGAAATAGGTATTCCAGCCTCAATCCCCAGGGCCCTGCGGCTTCCCACCTATGGAAATCAGAGCCGGTTTTCCACGGGGCCACTTCCTCTCCTGCAAAGGTGTCCCAGCTCTTATTTGCCTTGAAAATGCATCTCTAAGAGAGGACGGGTGAGATGTTGTATAAAAGTCATTTCTCAGAGGTTTTTCAAGCTACCAGGGCGATCAGCAGGATGTGACTGTACTCAAAGCACATTTTCACTGGAGACAGAAACAGCAACAGGGTATCAGGACCTGTACTGAACTAAGGGCCTGATCAATTCTGGCAGTGCAACGATCTTTACACTGAGAGGAGCTTTCAATTGACCAGGGTGTGCAGAGACAGAAACAGGGTAAAAACAGGGAGGCTTCATTTCCACTTTGCCAGCTGCGAGTTAATTAACAGGCAGCCATGGCATCCAAAAGCCAGTGTGGGTACCAAACCCAAAACTCTGTCATTTAAAGCCAGAGAGTTTTGTATTACAGACATATAAACTTAAGTATTTAAGGAAAGTAAAGCCACTTTCTTAAAATCTAAATCCTGCAGCAGAATTACTCCAATGAATGCATATTACTGTTCAATTTATATGCAAAACAGAACAGTTAAAGAGTGTTTTTTCAGAAATAACCATGAGAGATAAGGAACAAATCCTATTTTAAGTCATGACTGTATGTACATAAACAAAGTACATAAACAACACTCCCAGGGGCAAAGTGTTCTACATTAGTACTTAAAGTTTTAAGCTCTCATCTTCAGCCTCCAATGTCTGACTTCTCTACTAAAGGAGGGAAATGAAAAGCCCCTTGTTCTGCCAAAGCAGTGAAGCCACTGAGCAGGTTCACAACTATTTCCCATTTGTCTTTGGACACATTGAACCGACATCAACAAAGCACAGAAACTTGTGTTAACGTGTTAAGTCTGTGGTAAATGATCAAAACCCATCCTCACCACCAAGGCAGTGCAGATATTTCCTGTTCTTTTCTGCTCTTGTACCCAAGATCTTCCTTGGTGTTCTGCAAAGCCAGGACAAGCAACAGCTGAAGCCGTTTTTATTGCATGGATGGAAGTTGCAGGAGTATAATAATATACTGAAAGAACTACGGATATGTATTTCATGCATCTAAACTGGGGGTTTAAATTATACCATTCCATGTAATACACAGTTAGATTATAGCTATTTGAACACAAAGTTTTGCAGAATTCCTCAAAACAACCTGCATTGAAAACACAGATTATGCAACAACCTATTTTTAATGAAGGATTTACTTGGTGTGATAAAGCACAAGATGGAATATCTCGCTTTAAGTGCAGGGACCTTCCTGAAAAAAAGCATTCCCAGAAGCCAAACAATCAGCTCCCTGGTTTATTCACCTCCTGAGCAATGTGACACCAGGCTAAAGAGCCCAGAAAATGCACATTTCACTGAGAGCTCTGAAGGCATGGCAAAGGACTGCAGCGTGAGTGACTCTTTGGAACAGCACAACATAAAGAAAAGACAGGATGCTTCGAGTTGAGGCTTTTCATTAACTCCCATCATTTCACTGGCACATCTATGAAGCTGAAGGTCTGTTTAAAGTGAGATACCTTTTAATTTTTACATCTGTTGCCATTATTAGCTGTCAGTTGCGTTTTGAAGCAGACACTTCACTGATACATTCGCTGTGATCTATTTTGAAGGATTATACCTTGAATAAACTCTTCAAGAACATCCACATGCCAGACCCAGGATTTATGGAAGAGAATGGAACCGTTAAATAATGGATCAAGTGTCAAGATGGCCAAGATTCATCAGTCCCACAACAGAAAATAAACTGAATGCAGACTGAAAATCTCCCCCCTGCCCTGCCTCAACTCCTTGAACCAAGCCAAGCAACCCTCAGAAAGCCAGGACAGGCCATGCTGCTGGAATATAGAGAATTCCATAAGGAAGGACAGAGCAAACATCATCTGTCACACCCCAGACCAACAAAGAAGAGCTGAAGACCACAGATTCCTTCAGGAAAGGAGAGTTTGAGGCCCAATGTAGACCCCAATTCTAACCCTACCCTCTAAGTGAGGCTACACTGGACACCCTCAATAAAACCTCTGGCAGTCACAAGCAAAAAACGTGTGAATTACTCCCTGAACCACACTCTCATCACACCTGAGCTTCCCACCTTCTGGGGATAATAAAAACAAATGTCAAAGAAGTGTTGGGGCTGCTCCTTAAACGCCAGAATTTCACCAAGCTCCTCTGGGCTCCTGAGAAACTTCAAAGAGGGCAGGTGACGAGGTGTGGGGACACCTCGGGAACTGAGTGCAAGATACAAAATAAAATAAACCAAAACACACAAGCCTGAGTCACTGACACTTCTTTACTGTTGAGAATGTGCACCACAGAACATCAGGCCTCCTACAGGACCCAGTCCCTCCCCAGACAAGGATGAGCACATCCTGTCCCTGGTTGTTAAAGCAAAGAGCAGGGAGAAATGTATCACATTTTTTCAAGTGAGACTTCTGCTGTTTCCTTCTCTCATCGTTGTTTTGCAGTAGAAACTGAATTAACAAACTGGGAAAAGCACAGGTTTCAAGTCAGTGCAGTACCTGAAAACTGCTTCTGGGATTTTAACAATTGCAAATTGCCTATAAAAGTTTATTTTCATCACACAGCTCATGCACACCTTGGTGCAGGAAGTCTCTCCTTATCTTCCATAACAAAAAGCCCAATAAAGACATAATTTCAAACATATGTTTGAAACTACTACTACAGCACTACCAGGAACACACTGGACATCTCCTGGATGTCTAATTAAGGCTCTTAGGCCACAAAACAACTTTTTGCTCTTTCCCTCTCCCTCAAGAGCTATTATGAACACATGCAAGTCAGAAGGGAACTGGTTTAGAGAAGAAGACAAGACACATGTCCTCCACATCTGCAGCATTAGAAGGAAAATTTCAGTTAAATGATAAAGCAACAAAAAATGCCAAGTCTTGACTGCTGGCAAAACAACAGAACATAAATTTAATCCCCCTTCCTTTCCTAATCTTTGGGAAGGAAAAAAAGAACCCACACACACAGAGAAATAATTATCCTTTCTCCAGAAGAACAAACTGAAACCACAACTTCTTAATCCTGTGTTTTAGGATTTACAAATGCTACACTTGTCAGGTATTTCCCTCCCACCTACTTCCTCCTCCAGGTGCAGAGCAGGATTTCCTCTGAACCTGCAGGTGGGATGGACATCTCCTGTCCCCTGAGCAAACAGGGAGGGAGCAATGCCAGGGACAGGCAGCTCACAGGGCTTTAAACCCCAGAGAACCAGGATGGGCTGGAAGGGACCTTAAACCCCACCCAGTGCCACCCCAGCCATGGCAGGGACACCTTCCATTGTCCCAAACCCCAGTGTCCAACCCGGCCTTGGGCACTGCCAGGGATCCAGGGGCACCACAGCTGCTCTGGGCACTCTGTGCCAGCCCTGCCCACCCTGCCAGGGAACAATTCCTGCCCCAGATCCCACCTAACCCTGCCCTGGGTCAGTGGGAAGCCATTCCCCTCGTCCAGCCCCTCCAGTTCCTGGTGAAGTTCCCTCTCCAGCCTCCCTGCAGCCTCTTCAGAGCCTGGAAGGTGCTGTGAGGTCTCCACACAACCTCCTCCTCTCCAGAATGAGCATTCCCAGCTCATCCCCATGGGGAGGGTTTTCCTTCCAGCCCCCTCAGCATCTTGGTGCCTCCTCTGGACCAGCTCCAGGTCCTGCTGTGCTGGGCCCCAGGAGCTCTGCAGGTGAAGTCTCACCCGAGCAGGGAAGGATCCCTGGGCTGTGGGATCAGCCCTGGGGATGTGGAGATTTCCCCCAAGCATTTCTGCTCCCTGTGTGAGGGCTGCTGCATTCCCTGTCCCTCCCCTCAGGACTGCATGAGGAACCCTCAGCAGAACCTCATCCTGCAGCACTAAGGCACTTCAAAGGTAATGGCAGCAGCACTAATGAAGTTTAACAGTGGGAACACATCCTTAATTTGTGCAATGAGCCTTCAGAGTAACCACAGAGGGGACATGCTCCTCTCCAGATGAGGATTTACTGCACACCTGATGGACTGGGCACTCAGGACAATGTGGGTTCCTGTTTTCTCCTGATTTTTAACACTTCCTGGGCAGCAGGTTCAGGAGGCTGCCACTGGTACAGGCAGGGAAATGACCTCAAATAATTACCTTAGGCACCTCCTTACCTCAAATAAATGTAGGAATAAAGCCCATTTTTATAGGAGTGGTATAAACTCCTAAAGGGATATCCCATTTACAGGGGCTGGGAGAGGGAATCAGGCCCTTCATACAAATATCACTGACCTCATATCAAACTCATCAAGAATAAAATGCCAAGCCAGGGCATCATCTCAACAATGGAAAAAGCAAGTAAGGTAAAACAGCCAAATCCCCTTTAAAATCACAAATATATGGGGATATTTTTGCTTTTCTTTCAGTAAGAAGTTTAAGTAACTCAGAACGTGACTTGAGAAGACAAAAAAGAACACAATGAACAGGTTTTTTAAAAAGTCACTTAAACTTACTCTTCTGTACAGTATGGAAGTAGCACCTTCACTGCTCTGGAGGGTGCAGAAGGGAAAGAGAAATTAAGATCCAAAAAGGAATAGGAATTCTTTCCCTCTGATCATACAATGAACACAGCATTAGCATGTGCAGTGACACACAGCCACTTTTGCAAGCTCCTGAATGATTAAATTCTAATGCAAATTCTCACTTTTACTTAGTTAAGAGCTGTCAGTCTTAAAATATTGATCCCTTTGGCATTAGGGAAGTTTGTGAGATTATTCTCATGCATTTGAATGAGAGCGATTTCAGCAACCACCCATCTCTCCTGCTGGAAATCCCAGTGTTGTCATGTAAATGGATGGAATTTAGGTGGTTCTTATTTAACCCTGCCCTTCTTCTTTCTTTTTGGTCCAGTGGAAAAACTTATGACAAGAATTCCAGGGCCTGCCACAGACACAGAAGGAAGTTCATGAAAAATATTCATGTTCTGCGAGTCCAGGTGCTGCTACATTAAACAAAAATAAATATATAAGGAAAAGCTGTCACCTAGACAGTACCACCTGTTAGTCACCACCGAAGTGGTAAAATGGAATTGTTGGACATGCAGGCAACACTTTTTTTTAACAACGCTTCCATTTCTTAGAGGTAGGAAGCTCTTGGACTATTTCTAGAGCTTGTTTTCCACTGCATTTCCTGCTCTGAGACATCTGATAGAGACTCCTGTTATCTACCAACGTCTGGCTGTCTCCAGCCAAATATTACAGACCTTATGTCTCAAAATTCAGTTTTTCCTGTCCAGGCCCTCTGCAGAGCTTGGCCTTGAGAATTTAAATTCCCACGTAAAAGCACCTCTGAAGGAATAAACGGCTGCACTGCCAAGAGAACCTGGGAAGGACAGCCCCAGGCTCCCTGTAGGGCTTTTCCAAGTTCCCACTGCAGAGCTTTGTCCCAGGAGCTGGGCTTGGACCCAGGGAGGCTGGAGATGCTTCCACCAAGGCACAGCAGCAGCAGCAGCAGCCAGCCTGCAAACTGCCTGCTGCTGCAAAGGGCTGCAGATGTGCTGCATGCCAGAGGCTCCTCAGCGCCCAGGAGCCCGGGAAAGCTCGGGATGTTTGTGGCCAGGGTGTGTTTAGGAGGACAGGATCCCTTTCAGGAGAAAAGGAGAAGCTGGTATTTTCCTGCAGGGGCTTTGTCACCCTCCTGCCCATGGCATTCTGCTGGGACAACTTCAAACCTACAAAAGAACTTGTGTTACCCAGGATTACACTTCACCTGTGTCACCTCCTGCCCTGCTCCCAGATGCTGTTTCACCCTACCAGTGGCTGGAGTTTTGCTCAGCATTTCACACCTCATCAAGCGACAGACTGAAAATATCATTCCATGACATTATCCAAAATTTGGGGTTCAGGAAAGGTCTTTTGTGTCAAAGCCCAACCACGCAGTGAGGCCTAAGCCAGAAGTGCTGGTCCCCACAATTCTCCTTTTAGGAACCACTGACAATATTAATATTTCAGGAAGTCGCTGAACAGTTACTAACAACATAAAAGGAGTGATAAAAGACGTATGTTCACACACAGCTTAAATCTAGGGGGGCAATGTGCTGCATATTTTGCATAGCGATTATTTTAAATAATAACTTTAAATTTTGCATTTCTCTCATGAACTTGCAGAGTCCTTAGAAGTCTAAAAAAACCCACTTAGACGAAGAAATATTTTCACCTGCTGATAGAACCTAGATCGTTTGTAAGATACCATGATCTCTCCCAAGAGCTTCTCACTACTGAAAGGCAGTGAAAAAAAGCAAACCCCAATCCCCGCTGTCTGATAAGTTATTCAGAGATGCGTAAAAATCCCCCTCCCCGTCCACGAGGATATTTAAGAACCATGAAACTTCACCCCGTTCATTGCACACAAGGAGCAATCAGTACTAATTAATAACTGCAACAGCTTAGCTGGAAAACCATTATTCTGGAAAATAGCACGTTCTGAAAGAGAAGGTTACCTAGGCAATGTAAGCCCCAACGAACAGGGCAATCAGATCTCTGGGGCTGCTCCCTACAAAGACAGGAATGAACGCCGAGCTGAGCTCGGGTGCTTCTCCCGGCGCTCAGGGATGCTGCCGCACGCCCTGGGAACCCCGGCCAAGCCCAAAGGCTGTGCCCATGTGCTCGCCCCTCTCCTGCCTCTCCCGATTTCCCATTCCCCGGGCGGGAGGGGGCCCTGCCCACCCTCGGCCCCAAGGGTCGAGGAGGAGGAAGAGGAGGAAGAGGATGCCCGGGAGCTGCTGCTCCGCTCCCCGGGGAGGACGCGGGGGCAGGAGATGCTTGGCCCGGGGCGGAGTGGGGCCAAGGAGGGCTGGGATGGAATGGGAAGCGATGGGATGGGAGGGAAGGGGAAGCTGCAGAGCCCACGAGGGTCCCGGCGGGGCCGCCCCCATCGGCTCCGGGAGCGCTCCCGGGCTCGGCGCTGGGTGGGGGCTCGGGCTCGGCTCCCCCCGAGCTCTCACCTTTTCGAGAGGTCCATGAGGACCCCGGAAAAAAGCTTCTCTCCCAGCCGGAACGAGACCACCAGGGCGTCCTCGATGATGTGGTCCAGGGTGACCCGCACCTCGGAGCCGGGCAGCAGCGCCGGCGCCTCCGCCTCCCCTCCGCCCGGGGCCGCGGGCACCGCCGGCTCGGGCTCCACCGCGGCGGCGGCGGCAGCATCCGGCTCCTCCTCCTCCGGCCGGGGCGGCTCCTCCCCGGGCCCCGCGGAGCCCCCGGCAGCCGGCGGGCAGGGCTGCGGCGGCTCCCGGGCCGGCTCGGGCGGCGGGCAGGGCTGCGGCGGCTCCGAGCACCCCGGGCTGGGCGCTGCGCGGGGCTCGGCCCGCGGCGATTCCACCCCCGGGCTGCGCGGCGGCGGCGGCTCCTCCGTCCTTCCCGCGTCCGGCTCGCGAGTCCCGCCGGGGCTCCGGGCGCGCTGCACCGGCGGCGGCTCCTCGGCCTTGCCGCCGTCGGCCTCCTCGCCATCCGGCACCGCCGACTCCACGGCCTCGCTGACGGCGGGTAGAGGGTCCGCGCCGGCCTCGCTGCCCGGGATCGGCTCCATCTCGGGCTCGGCCTCGCCGGCCCCGCCGTCCCCCGGCACCGCCGCAGTCGCCGCCGCCTCCGCAGCCATGGCCGCCATTTTCTCTGCCGCCTCCCTCCAGCAGCGGGAGCGACGGCCACGGCCCGCGGGGAGGGAGGGCCCGCCCCCCGCGCCCGCAGCCTGTGCCCTATTGGCGGGCGCGCCGCAATGCTGCGTTCCTATTGGGTATTTTAGCTGTCCATCCGGCCCCGCCGGAACTTCTCGTTGGCCAGCGGGGGCTTCATTCAGTGCAGAGCCGGGAAGGGGAAGAGGGGGCGTGGTTTAATAATTTATAGGCAGCCGGTGAGGGGCGGGGTGGGGCTGGTGGGGCAGAGCCCCCATCTGATTGGTGAAGGGAGGCGCCGCTCCCGAGGGAAGCCCGTGATTGGCGGCGCCAAGTGTCCGTGGGGGGCGGGAAGCGGGGCCGGGGAGTGTGAGGGGGAAGATGGTGAGGGCGGGAGGGCGGCCATGGCGGGCAGGGGTCGCCTCTCAGAGGGATCACCTCGCTCCTCAGCGTGCTCAGGTCACCCCTCGTGGATCCCCCTGGAGCGGCTCCCCCGCGGGGCACAGCCCGGCGCTGTCTCCTGCGTTGTACAGTGAGGGCAGGGGAACTGCTCGTCTCCGTGCTTGGGAGGCACTGAGGGATGACACTGGCGAGAAGGAAGATCATAGAATATGCTGAGTTAAAAGAGACCCACAAGGATCGTCTATTCTGACTCCTGCCCCAACAATCCCAGCCTGCGCATCCCTGGAGCGCTGTCCAAGCTCTCCTGGAGCTCTGGCAGCCTCGGGGCCGTGCCCATTCCCTGGGGGCAGTGCCAGCACCCTCTGGGGGAAGAACCTTTCCCAAAATCCTACCTGACCCTGCCCTGGCACAGCTCCAGCCCTGCCCTGGGTCCTGTCCCTGTCACCACAGATCAGTGTCGGACCCTCCTGTTGCTCTCACCTGATGTGGGGAAGGCAGAGGGACTAGCGCCTTTTGTGAGGTAAATCGGCATTTACAAGTGTTAACACACTTGGCGATTTAGACACATCAGGTGAAGGTGGAAAACGTGGAGTCGAAAGCAGAGAAAAGGAGTTAATAATTTCCTTGTACTACAGCGGGATGCTCCCAGCCCGGTCCAGCCCGGCCTTGGACGCTCCGGGGCCGAGGCAGCTCTGTGATTTATTCTGCACCTCGGAAGGTTCACAGACACTCGCACTCAGAAGTTTGCAAAAGCCCATTTCCAGCCACCTTTCAGGCAGGGAGGCCAGAAAGGTCGCGGCCTTCGCTACAAGGCAGAGATGTTTTATCTTGTGATGGTATTTCTTTAGCGCTCTGTGCGCTCAGGACACTCAGCCCCTGTTCCCTTCCCTGTGTGCCCTAAATCCCGAGCCTACAAGAAATTCCCGACTAACACAGCTAGAAACTAAAACTACTCAGCCCTGGAGCTGATGGGATGCTCAGATCCAACAGCTCAGCCCAGCAGGCTCTTCGTTATGTTAAGCTCGGATTTATGTAAAGGATGGGCATAAAATGGAAGATTTCCTCTTGCGAGTCTTCTGCTGGAACGCACCTTTTCAGCAGGTGTTGCTTGTAGAAGACAGTGGCCATTTAAATGCAAATTGTTGTGTTTTACACCCCCTGGAGTCCCCAGCAATTCCTGTGCTCCATGGGGAGCAGAGTGGGTGTATGGCTTCTTCTCTGCCTCACTGCAGTAACAGCAGATTATGTGCTTGACCCTGCTGAGGGATCAAAATAAAACATAAACCGCTCCTTTGAATGTTGAACGGTGCTGTGTGTGCTTTCAAAAAGAGGTAAATAAAGACATTTGTATCCCAGAATAATGCCCCACAGAAGTATCATACCATAGGTAACACATTCAACCTTACTAACATAGGCATGTGAATGCAGGATGGAACTCATAAATTTAACAAAAAAAGCCCCCACTATATAATTTCTTTCCATCCCAAATACCTTTGATCACCACTTAATTTCTATTTATTTCAAATCTAACCTGTAATCTCCTTAAGACAGGATTTGCCTTACAGTGGCTGGTCTGCAGAGTGGTTGCATAGCTGGAGTCTTTTTTTCTATCCTGGAACCTTTAGAAATTGCCAAAATAAAACTAATTAAGTTAATGAAACAGATTGCACTACCACACTCTCTGTAAATTAAAACAAGTGTCTCTGTGTTCAGCAAGTGGCAGGAAGGACAGAAGTGGAGAGAAGAAACTATAAATTACAGAGAGGAGCAGAGACAATCAGAGGGAACAGAACAATTAAAATGAAGGCAGGAAAGATGCCGAGCTCCATAAAGATGTGTTGCAGTAAATTGTTGGGGTGGGCAGCTGAGGAATCTGAGTTGGGGTGGACAGTGAGGGGATGTGGGGAAGCAGCAGATCCCGCTGGAGCTGTGTGCAGGGCACCCACGGGGAGGGAACTGTTTGCGTGGGCAAGCTGGGACACGAGATGGATCTGGGCACAGGAGCCTTTAAACTCAGCATTAGTGATATTGATTTGTTCTGCCATGAAACTCCACTCTGGGGGTGTGAACAGCCCCAGCAGGTCAGAGTACTTCAGGTAATAACTAATGGGGTGGGGGTGTGGAGGTTTTAGATGCTGGACAGTGGGAGCATCACTCTCTGGGCATCAAGTTCCATGGAAATGCACTGCCAGGAAGAGCCAGCACCCAGTACATGGCTTGAAGGAGCAATATTCACAAATGGGCAGTAATCAGGGTTCCAGCGAAGCCAAATCCGTGACTGCAGCTTCCCTCAGCTTCCTTGGAGCCAGGCTGTGTCAGCAGGCTCCACAAGGAGCTGCCCCGGGAATTGCCCAGGGGCTGGAATTTGTGGTGCCGCTGGTATCCCGGAGCTGGGGAGCTCCAGGTTCCCTGTGCTGTCCTTGCTGCCCTGGTGTGTGTCAGTGTGGCACACTGGGCTCCGGAGGAGTGTGTGGGTTTACAGGGACACTTTGTCTTGGTGGGACAGCAGATCCCTCTCCTGATACCTGCACTGGGGTGGAGGAACTTGAGAGAGGAGATTCTCAGCCCGGAGTTCCAGCAGCCCCCCTGAGGCTGTGGGACTCCCCACACTCCAGGGTGAGGTTTGTATCCTCCCTGCAGCCTTTGCAGGCTCTCTGCTGCAGGAACACACAGCTCTGCTGCCCTGCTCAATCCCAGCTGAGTGACAGTGGCTTCCTGTGCCTGCCACAGTCACAGCGGCTTCCTGTGACCCTGGGCAGGGCCACCAAACCCTCCCCGAGTCAGGCTGAGTGTGCACAGCTTTACACAGTGCTGATAAATCCACCAGTCAGCGTTTCCAAGGCATGATCTGCCCGTGGGGAATGTTCAAGGCTTTCTAAATTAAAAAGGAAAAGTGTAACCAGTGAAAACCACCGTGCATGAGCAATGCAGAGGGATACAGCAAATAAACTGAAAGTAAATCTGGGTCTTGGTTTTGTGCTGCAAACTCACTGCTCCTCTGACGGATTAGGAAAGTAATACTCTTTCAACAATTGTTAATTATATTTAAGATGGATTGGAATTTGTTAGTGAATTATTACAGAAAGTTAGTTTGGGGTGAGAAAATCATCAGTCCTTCCTGCAATGTTGGTAACTGATCTCTGTGGCCCTATGAACGTGGAGCTCATTTTGTTGGGTTTAGGAATGAGCATTAAAGGATTTGGAATGAGCATTAAAGGAAACCTCACTGCAGGCACACGTGCCCCAGAATTCTGCCCTGCACTCTGAAAAGTCAATTATGTGCTGCATTTCTTGTGAACAAGAGATGAAGTCAATGAGTGGGGCTTTACCTAATGTCCATATGGAGAATTGATTGAAATTCATTTCTATAGGTGGGGTTATTTTTAAAAAAAGGTAATTGTGAGTCCTTGGGGTGAAGGACTGGCACGATCTCACTGCTGACATCTCACTTGGTAATTGTGAGAAAATGGAGTCTGAAGGTACTTCCTGTCTTATCTCATAATCTGTCTGTTTCTGCCTGCTGAAGCCTGTGCAGCTGCAGGTGCTGGTGGCATCCACACTGTGTCTCCATGGGTTTCTCCACTCAGAGAAAATGGGCATCGTCACTGGAGCCGGGACAGACTGGGAGGCCAAGCTCAACTGTGGCTAAGGCAGCTTGGTAATCAATAGAGGATTTCTCATAAAAGTCTTCTGAGAAATTACAAAGTCTCTTTAGCCATAAATGTGTCAAAGCACCTTTTTTTGTTCCTTATGGTGTTTCTGAGGTTATTCTACATCTGCAGCCAAGCTCTGCTCACATCAAGAGTGTCCAACTGGTGGGGTGTGACCTTTCCTCACCTGAGGTCCCTGGACATGAATCCTGTTTCAAATAGGAATAGCAGGAAGGTAAAACACCTTAACTAGAGGAGTGGGAATCCTACACAGTCTGTTCTCATAGAGGTTTGTTGCTGACAGAGCTCAAGGAGACAGGACAATAGAGGAAATGGAATTGACTGGTAATCATTTGGATCCTTTGTACTTCCCGAGCTGAAGGAGCAGCTGCCAACTGCCTGTGACACTGTGTCCTTCTCTTTGGCACTTAGGTGGAGCCCCAGCTCTGCTGGCTGTGAAAAATGGACAATAACATTTCATTCACACAAGAGTGATGTGGTTTAATTATAGTGAAGGTTTAAAAACAACTTGAGGATGGAGTGTTGTGTAAGTGCTAAATGTTATCCTTGACAATGACACAGGGACCAGAAAATTGGTCTTTCAGATCATCGAGTTATTCCATAAATTACAAACTAATTTCTCTCCTTAAATTAAGAGTTACTGAGACATTCAGCTTTCTTGCTAATTGTTTGACTTTAACAATTGGGTGGATTTCAGTAAATTGACTGGTGGAGACAAATATGTTTTCCAGTTCAACATTGTCTGACATACAACTATTAGAAATGGACTGGCAGCAGATCAGAGCCAAGCACTGCAGCTGGTCCCCAAAAGAGTAGTGGGATTTGCTGGGGAGATTTTCTAGGGAGATTTCAGGAGGGCCCGTAACAGGCCAGCTTGTCTTCATGGTTTACCTGAGTAAAACCAAGTAACTCTTGTCTCACGCCCTCATCTGCTTTTCCAGGTCACTCAGAACTTGCAGGTTTTGTGCCTGGATCTTCCTGGGAGTCACAGCCTGTGATGGAGGCACTGCAGAGCCTGGGCTTCCACGCTCCCCTGGGTCCCTCTGCCTCTCTTGTGATCCTTTTGACGCTGTTCCAAAGGCCGGGGTGGGACACAAGTGACAATGCAGCCAAGATTTTTAAGTCGTGCTTAAAAAGCAAAAGTACTGAAAGCTCAGCTTTGCCATGCAGTTTGTCTTTCAGTCAAAACCCAAACAAACCAACCCAAAAAGTAACTCCCAGCTCTTCCTGAGGTCTTCAGCTCTCCTGAGAGGGGTGGGAGCAAAGAAGTGCTGTTATCAGAGGCTGGTGGTTTCATCTTTCTGATTCTGAAAGGAGACCTTGGACCATGTATCCCTGTCTGCTTTGTGTACTTTTGCACTCTGGATAAAAATAATGAAGGGACCCTGGTGATGAATAAAAATGACAGGTTTGTTATTACTTTAAAATATCACAGGGATTGAGGAATATGTAAGGAAATTATCTCCCAGATTGCTCTCAGTCAGTATTTTACCTTGTGTTCTCTTACAGACCTTTACTCTTGTCATTGTCTCATCTTCTGGTCTTGTGGACTTTCAGTTGTGGGGCCTCTTGTACCAAGTGTATTTCAAGCAAGAGATGTATCCCTGTATTTTATGGATATCTGGGAGGCATCTTCTTTTACCCTTTCCCAATCTAATTCCAAATAGTATCAATTTATGGAGTGCCCAGGCTCAGCCTGAGTTCCTGTCAGACCTCACCTGCAAATCCCAGCAGGATCATTTGCTAGTCACTTCCTTTGGTAAAGTCAGGTCAAATTTTAATTTCTCTTCTCAGGTAATCCTGTAAGTTCTGACTCTGAGCAACCATTTGCAAGGGGTTTGTACATCAAGAGAGAGAATTCTTCCCACCGAGAGCTTGCCCTGTTACCTTTCTGGGATGGTCAATGGTTGGGAAATTGTGTTGCCCTCATTCAGAGACTCCTTAACTCAGGCCATGGGAAAACCATCCCCTCACCTCCAGAACAAAGCAGGCTGTGGTTCTGCTACAGGAATCAATAAAGCCCAGGGCAGGGTGAGAGATTGGCAGCTGCTGCACAAACCCACGGCAGAGATCATTGACATGAGAGGTTTGAGGAGGACACGTGGTGATCTGTGCAAAAAGACAGTAAATGTTGCCTGTCCAAGAGTTTTGGGGGGTGTAGAGTTGGAGTGATGCAGTCAGAATGGGAACTCTAAAACATCCTTTTCCTTGGTCCTGTCACAGACAAAACCACCAACTGACAAATGCCAGGAATGAGAACATCTCTGTCAGGGGTCATCCAGCTGTGCCTCTTGCACATCTGTCTGTTAGCAGCTCCAAGGGCAGAAGATGAATGTAATTAGAACCACTCTTGATGATTTGCAAAGCATTGTTTGTGCTTTTAACTGCATTCCCTGGGATCAGGGGCTGGATCTTGCCTTTGACCCTCTTTCTAGAGCTGGCCCAGTGAAACTCTCCCCACTCACCCTCCAGCAAATAATAAAAAGAAAAATGCAAGCCTTCAATGACTGTGTCACCAGCCTGGTGAGGAAAGGTGTTGGTTTATCCACACTGCCTTTCTCTATACTGCCCTAATCTAATCCCCCACGTGGGGCTTATCACAGAGCAGGGCCCAAGCTGCAGTGCCCAGGATGTGCTGCTGGAGCTGGATAATATTTATTTTGAACAGTTCTTTCCCCACTGCTGCTGAAACCGCCGTGCTGAGCAGCACCAACTGTGCTGGGAAAAGATACCTTTGGCAGCTTCAATTTATTTCTGTTCACTGCAACAACTGGGTGGGAGTGTGTGGTTGTTTCCCTTGGTAGTAGGCAAGGTTAGGCTTCCAAAACATTGAGAAATGCTCTAAAAAATGCATTTTCCAGGCAGAGTTCACACTAGTTTAGAAAAGATGGAAGTGAAACCGCAGCAGAGGTACTTGATGCTGAAAAGGAAGCACCCAGAGGCTTCCTCTATTTAGGCTCAGCCTGACTTCTGGAATAAAAAGGGATGGAAAACTGTAAGGGAAGCAAATGAACTGTACCCATGTCATTGTATTTGTTCAGAGGAAAAGATTGAGAGTTACAGCTACTGTTTGCAAGCCATCTGCCCTTCCCACAGGGTTGATCCCTCGTGTTTCTGAGTTCTGCACTCTGGATAATTCATATCAGAGCCCCCCTGGCATGTGGCATTGCTTTGATGGCAGTTGGGTGTTTACTGAGTGTTCCTTCTCCACCTCTTGTGCTTCAGTCTAGGACAGATCTGGGGTGCTCTGTTGTGCTTTGGCGCCCCTTGGAAGGATAAAAATGTTCTGACATCTGGAATTTCATGCTGCACCCCTCGAGGGACACATTTCTGTAGAAAATTCCCTTAGTGAATCACACAATGCAAGGTGAGGGACTGGATCCCAAAAGAATTATCAGGATTGAATCAAGTTATCCCTTAATGAGAATGGAGAAGTCTCAGGATTGTGCATAAAAGCAGCCAAACACCTTCCCAGTGCAGGAAGGAACACAGGAGGAAGGAGAAAATCTCTTGTCTTCCTGACACGAAGAATGAAAGATGCAAAAATCAGTGCTGTTTAAAATTTGGTAAACGGAATATAATCAGCCCTCACAAAGCATCCTCTGTACTCATCTGTGCTTGCAGGCACAGGACAGACTTGGCAGCTGCCTCCTGCATGGAATGGGAAAGGTTTAAATGCTTGTGTAAGCTCTTCAAACAAAATGACTCTTTGCAGTTAAAAGACTGTTCTCTAGGACATTGTATCTGGGAAATGTGAAACTGTTTCTCTGGGTGTTCACCATGGGTTCATAGCCGTGTGTGAGTGGGCTTTGGAAATTCTGTCATTGCAAAGGGGTTTCCTCCAGGGGATAAATTTAATGTAAAAGGGATTCCTGACACTCATGATATTTTCCCCTCAGAATCAAATCAAACTGGCTGGTGGCTGCAGGCTTGGACCAGTGACAGAGCAGATAAATCCTCTCCTGCCTGCAGACTGGAGGCAGGAGTACTTTGTCACATCAGTAGTTGCAATTTGACTTTAGTTTTGCTTTTTCTCCACCAATCTCAATTTGATTCGAAGTTCTGAAGTCACCCAGGATGAGTCAGATGTGGTCAGGCCAAAGGAAGTTCTTGAATCATTCCCAAATGAGGGGAAACATGAGTCAGTTCCGAGGGTTAAGCACACTGAGACAAAGCACCACAGACCTCTCCAGGGTTCAGTGGGAGAGGAGGCGCCCAGTGAGCTCAGGAGATGTTGGATTGCAGGGCTCTGGTGCTGCAGGACTCAGAGCTGTGCAGGTGCTGAGCCTGGGACGTGTTTTCCTCAGGGAGGACACAATCCTGCCATTCGTCTGCATTCCTGCTGCAGCTGGACCAGCCTGGGTGCACAGATTGCAATTAATGCCCCAGAGTCCCGGGCAAATCTGTGCTCCTGGCAGGGCCCCCAGGGAACAGGCCCTGCTCAGCACCGAGGGAAAACCTCCCCTGCAGAGAGCCTGGAAACAGCAGGACTCCATCCACCGCAGTGACACAGCAAAAGCCCCGTTGAAATGTGTTTTGGTTTTGGCTGGTGGTGCTTCCTGTTCATCAGCACAGGCAAAACACGGGGCACTGCTGAGTCAAGAGGAGCTGCCACAGGGCAGAGCAGGCTCTGGGACTGGGGCTACGAAATCAGGGGAGAATTCCTCACATAAAGGCAGGACCTCAGCGATAATTTTAATTTACAGCCAGGAATGTGCCAAGGCAAATCCCTTTCTCTGAGCTCCTTTCTCCTGATTCGTAGCCCATTGCTGCTGCCTCATTACCCCCCTGGCCTCTGGTGGGGCAGTAAATCTGGAGGCCTAATGGTGCACAGGGCCCTTGGAGGACAGCCCTGCCTTTTCAAATATTCATTTCTATGCGGATCAGGGATGTCCCAGTCTGGCTGTAATCAGTGGAAGAGGGAAGGAGACAAATAATCACTGGAGATGACTGTTTGGGGAGCAATTCCTGTCAAAAAAACAATCAGCAGCAGAGGTGGATGCGAGCTGGCCTCGCAGCCCCGAGCACAGGGAGTGATGTGGGCTTGTTTGATCCCCATAAACTCTAATTTGCTTCTTCCTTCACCCCCAGCCAGCTGCTTCCCCGGGCTGGGCTGAAATGCCAGTTGTTCTGTGGGAGCAGGGAAAGCTGCCAGGCTGGGGGAGCTCCCTGCTCTGTGCAGACCCTGCTGCAGGAGCATCAGCCCTGCAGGGACAGGGCACCGGCACACATCCTGCAGCCCACCTCAGTGCCTGGGCGTTTTCTGCTTTCTCCAGGTGGTGCCAGGGATTGCAGAGGCTGGAGCAGCTCTCCTTCAGCTCAGAGCTTGGGTTATTCCAGGTGGAACAGACCCTGGGGCTGTGGAATCAGTTTGCAGCTCCTGGGAGTTGAGCTGATCCCAGACTGATCTCACCCAGTTTAATGAGCAGTCAGCAGGAGCCACGGTCCCACTAATCCTGATTGAAATGTGAGTTAGAGCAGGGCTTGGATTCCACATCTCCGGAGTAATTCCTTGTGCCATCCAGACCTCATCAAAGTGTCCTGGGGAACATTATTTTAACCAAGCTGTTGTGCTGTGTTGGCACAGGAACCTGGGGCTCAGGGAAATTGAGATGTCAGCTCCCAGAACATCCCCCGGTGCTCAGTCCTGGATTTTATTCAGAGGCACAGCTCCAGGAGAGGTTTTTCTTTCTATTATCAGGATAACAGCACTAGCAAGGGTGTGTCCATCCCTTCACCCTCGGTGGGTGAACTCTACATTTTTCCTTGAAGAGGGATGTTTAAACATTCATATGATAATGAAGAAAATAACCCAACCATACAGGATTTATATAAACTCATATCTGGCCCCGTGTGAAAAAATAATCCAGAGGCCACAGAAGTGCAGAGCTGGCTCAGCCAGGCAGTGTCACAGAGAGCTCTTTCTCTTTAATTTTTTATTTGGATCCTCTCTGTATGTAGGTCACAATGACTTAAAAGAGCAAGCACTGACCAGACAAAACCAAACCTCTCAGAACAAAGCCATTGTTGCAGGAGGAGGATATTTTTTCTCAAACAAGACCCTAAATTGGCACTGAGGGATTGCAGCGTTCCCTGTGTCTGGCTCTGCTGGGATTCCCATTCCCGGGATGGGCAGAGCTGCTTCCTGAGCCTGTGCTGACCCCTGGAATCAATCCTGCCCGGGTCCCCCTTCCTGGGGAGCAGAGGAGGGATGGGAAGCCTCTCCCTGCAGCCCCTGTCCATGTGTCCTCCTGCTTCTTCCCAGTCCTTAACCCCAGGGCTGGACAAACCGCTCCTGCTGCTCCCAGCCCTGTGAGCATCATTCCATGGCCAACAGCCACTGCAGGGATTCATTCCCTGCTTCCCTGGGGGAATTCCTCCTTCCTGCAGGGCCACACAGCCCAAACCCCTTCCCTGAGCTGCTTTCCAGCTTTCAGGAGGGGAGGGAAAATCCTGGAGACCCTGGGTTGGTTTGGCCCTGGCTCAGCCTTGTGGCAGCAGAGAACAGCAGGGAGTGCCAATAACCTGCAAGGTTTTATTTTGGGAGAGGAGGGGGAGCAGCCAAAGCTCGGGGCTCAGAAGGTTCTTTGGCCCCAGCCAAAGAGTCTTAGTGAGCCCCGGCCCTCAAACTACGCTGGGTGGCAACAGTGCAGATAAAAATCTCCCAAAAACAACGGTATAAACAGGCCCTGAGTAGGGATCACAGGTAGAAAACCTCTGTAGAAATGCAGATTGATGCGTTTGAGATCAACAAAAGCCCAACAGATTCCCTTTCAGCTTCAAAATCCAGGTTATGCACCCAGACTTTGCACCAGGGGGTTGGAAATGGAGCATTTTAGGGTCCTTCCAACCCAGATCAGTCTGTGACCCTGTGATTCTGTGACCCTGCATTGACACAAACCCCACTTCTGATGCAGGGAGAGCTGAGGTGGTTTGGTTCCCTTCCTCTCCTGCCTTTTAGGAGGAAAAGCAAAGCTGCAGCTTTGCCCCTGGAGTTCCCAGGGCAGGCTTCAGCAGCACAGAGCCGGCACTGGATGGTGCTGTGGCCCAGCACAGGTGAGCTCACCTGGCTGCCAGACAAACCTGAGCTCACCTGGCTGCCAGACAAATCCTGCTGCTCCTGGAACCACCAGGGGAGCCACAGGGACAGCCAGGATCCTGCATTACTCCTGGTTGCAAATTCTTTTTGAAAGCAGATTTTGCAAGAGCATTTTGTGCCCGAGGAAGCAGAGAAGTTGGGGAGTTGGCTCCTGCCCAGTCACTGAGCCTTTAAGCACCCTGAGAATGACCTGTGCATGTTACCAGCCTGAGCCTCTGGAAAAGGCGAGTTTAGGTTAAAAATCAAGTTTTAAAAAATAAACAGATTTCCAGATCCCAGAATATTCTGAGTTGGAAGAGACCCACAAGGATCATCAAGTCCAGCTCTTAAGCCCACACAGGGACTGAACCCACAAACCTGGTGTTCTCAGCACCCTGTTCTGACCAACTGAGCCAATCTGCCACTTTTTAGGGCCTTTTTGGCCTCTGATGCTTTCCCATTGTTTAGAAGGGAAACAGCTGTTGTGTGGTACTCTGGAGTAAAGCAACACTTAAGTAGAAGTTCAGATTTTGAAGTGTTTTCCAGATTTTTCTTCTTATTCTGGAAGGAGTCTTTAAGAGAAATGTGGCTTATTCCAGGGTTTGAGAAAATCACAGCTGTTACCAACCCAGTCCCATTTTCCTGCTTTTCCATCAATGTTGTTTGATTAATAAGAGCCAACTTAGTGCTGAACAACTCAAGAATAAATCAAACTGTAGAAGAGGGACACCAGATGCCATAAAAGCAGCTCCTGGAACAAGGAGATGCAAAGATCTGCCTGGTGTGGAGGTGGGGAAGGAATGGCACGTGAAATGTGTGTATTTTCTCTGCCACAGAAGTATATTTTCTTCTCCTGATAAATGTATCCAAGGAAATATAAACAATTTCAAAGAGCTGAAAGTATGCAGTGAGATGTTGCTGTGAAGCACACACATCAAAGCAGAGCTGAGGCCCAGAAGAGGCTTTCTGTGCAAAGAAAACTGGCTTTTCTTGTATTTCAAGGGAAGAAATCCCTCTCTGCTCCTAAGACTCTGTCCCTGCACACTTGACTTGGATCAGTATTTTCAGTGGGGCACTTACTAAACACTGCACTGGCATAAAAAAAATCACTCAAATATTGGTTTCTCCTGTCTGCCTTTGAGATTATTTCAGATCAAATCCCTCTTTGGTTGGGTTTGGGGTTCTCCCCAGCTCCAGGCTCCACCTGAGCCTTCTCCCAGGTGAAGGGAGAGCAGGAAAGGCTTCAGAGGGTGCCACAGGAGAGGAAGGGACTTGGGAATACCAAAAGGTCAACTGCAAACCAGATGTGGCCTCAGAGAAAGGAAAGAGCAGAGTTTGAATTGAACGTTCCCTTTGGCAGAGCTTTGGGAAGCACAGCTGAGGGAATGCTCTGGAACAGCAGGATTTCTCTGGACACAGAGGAAATCCCAGTTGGATTCCCTGGAGGATAAGCTCCGTTTGGAGCTGTGTTATCTGATGTGTCAGCAAGGACAATCACAGATATTATCAGGTAATAAAATCTTTACAGCACAGCCGATGAACTGTGCAGATAAAGGGGGTTTGCTCAGAACAGTCCAGAAGAGTTGCAATGTTTCCTGTCTTTAGGGCTGTCAGTTATTAACTTTATTAGAACTTTCTATATTTCTATATAAGAAATCCATAGAGAGAGGAGCTTTAGCTCCGATTTTTGACTCTGCAGATAAAGTTGAAATATATCTTCCTTTTTAGCAACCTTTGAAATGTTGTCTATATTCGACTGAAACCATTGGAGTTCAAAATATTCCACAGTGGCTCTTAATCCAAGGATGATACTTCAAAGGAATCTGAGCAGTTTTGTGGGAGGCAAATTGAGAACAGCCAAAATTAGTCTTCCTGTGCCTTTTCAGGATACACAAATCCAAACTGGCTTAGCAAAATTCAAGTTTTCTGTTGTAGTTGTTAAAAATCAAGATAGCTTCCCATTTCTGCTGTCCATCCCCTCATCCCATTTGGCTGGATACCACTGATAACATTTACTACAGGTTAATTCATTAAAGGGAAGAATCCTGGAGAAAGGAGGGAATTCAATTCCCAACAAGTTTTGGTACCAGGTACATTTTCCCCAGGTTTAGTTTTCTGTCTGTAATTCCCAGCCCAGAGCTCAGCAGCCCTCCTGAGGCTCCACTCAGACATCAGGAACACCAGTGGGATCCAAGCCCTTCGCACAGAGGCTCTGCCAGCCTCTGCAGCCTGGATCAGTCCTTTGGTTGTTTTGTTTTCCTGGATATTTCTTTTCTGGATATCCAGACACACTGAAGGTTCTCCTGATGGAGTGTTGTCACAAAAAAATAATTGAATTTCCTTTTAGGGAGTCCCCAGAAGTACGGGATTTTTGGAAGGTCTGTGCCTTCCTCCCCTGCAGGTGTTTCTGTCTCGGAGTCTCCTGGTTTTCCTGGTTTTGTTAGGCAGGTGCAGGTCCCCTCTGGGGCAGGGACAGGCTCTGTGCTGTGTCACCTGTGGAGCTCGGCAGGTGCATTTCTGTGCCATCTTTGAGCTCTGTCCAAGCTGTGCAATATTTCAGCCCCATCCCGGTGATGAATTCTCTGCTCTTTAGGGCTGGAGAGCGCCAACACCTCGGAGCAGACTAAACGGGCACTTAGCAAGGCCCAGTAACAGGACTCCCCTGGAATTACCCAGCACATTAACGCCAAATGAGCTCGTCCTGAATTCATTAGCAATGATTACTCCGAGTAGCAGAGGAATTAATAATCATTAGCATTTCCTAAGGAGGGCTGCCGAAGAACTGCCAGATACGGCTGGTTCGGGCTTTCCCCAGCAAGTTTCATTGGGAGGGAGTCATTAACTGGAACTCTGCGGTCACTGGAGACTTCCCACTGCTGTTTTGAATCCGTACTCCCAGTTCAGTCGCAATCCAGCTCTAAAAGCACTTCAAAGCCCGGCACTGCCTGGTTCAGTCACTGCTGGAATTACCTCCCTTATCCTCGTTTTGTCTCCAAGTGAATCTCCCTGGCTCTTTGCAACTCTTCGGAAAGGTTAATAAACCTGCAAGGCTGCTGGGAGGCACCCAAGGGCAAGGGGACTCCACAGACAAAAGGGATGCAAAAACGTTGTGTTATTATTTTGTGCAAGCAAACTGTCAAAGTAAAGATATCCAAGGCTTTGATTTGGCTCCTTAAAGCTCCCTCTGTTCCCAGCAGCATTTGAAGACTCGGCTGTTTTGCATATCAGAGGCGGCTGACTCGGGAGGCAGAGGGAATTCACTGCTCACTTCGGATGACCTTTTCCTTTGGGGATGAGCTTCCACAAGAGTTTTACTTCTCTGACAACTTATTCCTGTTCACTCCTGTCTCCAAATGCCGCACACTTGGAATTTACATCATTCTGGTACATTTAAATACAGCTCCGAGCTTTTCTGCATAACTGTTCCTTGCAACCAGCAGAATCACACCACGGGATTATGGAATATCCCATCCATGTCTATATGAAATATCCCATCCATGTCTCATGGAATATCCCATCCATGTCTATATGGAGCTGTCAGCATTTTTATATCTCAACATGGGACAGCTATCAGTATAATCTGTTCTTTATGGACAGGGAGCATAAAAGCTCAAGTACTGTTCATATAATCTGATTATCTCCCTCCTTTTACACAGGGCTGCTTTCCTTATCCAGTTTGATCTCTCTCAAGGTCCCTGATACTCCAAGGTCCCTGTGGTGTTACTCTACCAGTGACTTGTCCCTGCAAGTTTTATGTGAGCAGGAGGGTTTATGGCTTGAGTTCATGGGCCTCTTTGCCAAGGCTGTGCAGGTCCCTCTGGAGCACAGCAGTGAGGGCTGAGGCTTCCATGGCTCCATGCCCTGCTCCCTGTGCTGATGCTGCTTTGCTCTTCACAGGTGGGGCCTCAGCACTGGGGTCCAGCTGGAAAAGGAAGTTTCCTTTCATTGAGTTCAGCCATTTTGGGATTAAGTTGAAGGAGTTTTAATTAACAAACGAAGTGTCAAATATGTTTTCAGGATAGTCAGAGTCATCTTACAGGCACTTTTAAATCAGAACTGCAAAGGAAACCCTGGTGGTGACACAAGTTTCCCCAGGTCATTCTCTGCAGAGCTGAAAACTGGTGCACGGTCCATTTTCATTTTACTTTTATTCCATCCTGAATGCAAAACAGGTGAAATCTTAAAAGTAAAAATACATCATTGTGTTTAAATCTGCTCTAAAGGAAAGCTGAGCCTTTGGCCTTGATTCCTGCTGATCTCCAGGTTGTTGGCAAGGATGTACAATTGCCTGATAACCTTGATTCTCACACAGGTCAATGGCATCGCCCTGACTCACGGGGGCCATAAAGTTCCATTCCAAGGGGTGTGGGCCAGGTGGGCCGAGAGCTTGGGCTGCTCTATAAAGCCAGGGCTCAGCCCAGCCGATCCATCCTGCTCTGATCCAGCTGCTGTCCCGCTTCCCCAGGCTCATCCCAAGGGAACAATGGCATTCGCAGGCAAATATGAGTTCGAGGCCGACGAGAACTACGATGCCTTTGTGCAGAAGATTGGTGAGTCCGGCTGGGCCAGGCACTGGGCATGGGTTGGATAAAAACACTGGGAAAGGCTGGGAGAGCTGAGATTGTTCAGCCTGGAGAGGAGAAACTTTGGGGTGACCCAACTGTGGCCTCCCAAGTGCCTGAAGGCGTTACAGGAAAGATGGAGAGAGACTTTACGAGGAATGGAGTGACAGGACAAGGGGGAATGGATTTAAACTTGCAGGGTGTAGGTTTAGATGGGATATTGGGAAGAAATTCTTCCCTGGGAGGGTGGGCAGGCCCTGGCACAGGATGCCCAGAGAAGCTGTGGTTCCCTGGCAGTGTCCAAGGCCAGGCTGGGCAGGGGTTGGAGCCACCTGGGACAGGGGAAGGTGTCCCTGACCATGGCAGGGGGTTGGATGATTTTTAAGGTCCCTTCCGACCCAAACTGTCCAAAGATTCCATGATTCCATGTGCATCTAGTTAAGGAGCAAGAGCAGATATGAAAATAGGTCTGTGCAGCAAAATAGCAAAGGCCCAAGGTCCCACACATGAAATTCTAAGAATTGCATGTGTAGGTTAAGGAGGAGGGAATATTTTATGTGCTTTGTACATTTTTCCTGTGTATTGTTTCCTAGGGAAAAGAATCCAAGATTTATTTTAGCAAATGCATTGATGTAGCAATATCTTTCTTTACATCAGTAATTTCAACTCAGAGCTTTGATGTTGTAAAAAACTTAAAAATAAGAAATGAACAACAAATCAGATGCTCTGAGAACAAACGCACCACTACCATCCTTCAGTTGAAATTCAGCTTAGATTCGATAAACTCTGTGTTTTTATTGTTGAAGGTCTCCCCAGCGACAAGGTTGAAATGGGAAGGAACTGCAAAATTGTGACTGAGGTTGTGCAGAATGGCAATGACTTCACGTGGACACAGCACTTCCCTGGAGGCCGCACCACCACCAACACCTTCACCGTGGGCAAGGAGGCAGACATGGAGACCTTTGGAGGGAAGAAGTTCCAGGTAAATTCACGGAGCTCTTCAGCTCCCCAGCCTCAGGAGGGTTTGGGTTTAAGGAGAAAAGCAGACCTGTGTCAGGCCCAGGGAAGGTGTCCCTGCCCATGGCAGGGGGTGGGACATGAGGGGCTCCAAGGCCCTTTCCAACCCAGACCATCCTGGGATTCCCTGACTCCATCATCAGATCCCTGGGCTGCCTGCCAGCCCTGTTTCCAGAGCTGTTAATGAGTGACGTGGGGATCTGGAACCTGCAGGAACTGGAAGATGAACAATTGTGTGTTTGAATTGTGAACATTCAAGAACTAAAGCCCACGGATGTTAGCCCTGTGCCTGAGGCCACCTGTGCCACACACGGGCTCTGTCTCATGAACTCCCAGCATCAGGGGTGCAGGAGAGAAATTCCAGCAACCCCAGCAACAGGAACCCTTTCTCTCTTACAGGCAACTGTCAAAATGGAGGATGGGAAACTTGTGGCTGAGTTCCCCAACTACCGCCACACTGCAGAGATCTGCGGGGGGAAGCTGGTGGAGGTGAGTGCTCAAAGATCCGGTTCATAATGAACAAAGAAAATCCCCAAATTTTGAAGTTTAGGAAAAAATCCTAAGTGAAGGGCAGGCTCTGAGCCATGCCCAGGGCGTTTCCCTGGGATTCTGGAGCTCTGATTACACTGTTCAACCAAAGTTTTGGTTTGTTCTTTCTTCCAGATTTCTACTTCTTCTGGTGTAGTCTACAAAAGGACCAGCAAAAAGATTGCCTAAGGCAGCAAGTTCAGTCTCTTCCAGTGCACTGAAAGCCAAAAATAAAATAAATAAAATAAAGTTCTGTCTTTGTCTTTTTCTTGGTATTACAAACATCCCCATGTTAATGCTTACCCCATTCCTAAATAACTGACAGGGGTGGAACAAGATGAGATTTAAGGTCCCTCCCAGCCCAAACCCTTCTGTGGCTCTGATTCTCGGTTCTGAGGGACACCAGAGGTGCTCAGAGCACCACTTTGTGCCTTGAAAGAAGCCCTGAACCTTAAAAAGAAAACTTTTTAATCACTTCCTGTACAGGCCAGGTGCCTTTGCTGTTAGAACTGCCTTGATGGGGCTGAGAGGGACTTTTACAACTCCAGCTGACAAATTCCTGACTCTGAGCTGGCTGGCAAAGCCTAATTCCATTAACAAGGATTGTGCTGGGGTTGTAGGGGAGGAGGCCCAGTGACACAATCTCCAGCATCAGTGGCACTTCCCAGCTCAGCTTTAGGAAATCACTGTTGGTTTCCATGCTTTATTATAACAATGCAATAACCAAAGCATTCTGCACCAGCACTTGAGTTACATGCCCATGGCATGTTGGAATAATCATGGAATACATAACGGGTGGCTTTGGGATGGAGACATCCATGGGGCTGCTGAAAGCCTGGTACCCTGTGGGTTTGATGGCATCAAGGAAAAGTTTAAATAGCCCATACAGGGTGCAGTCAACTGATAATCCTGATAGTCCCATAGGCAAATGTGGAATCATCTGATAATCCCAGACATGTCCCATGTAAGGCCACCCTTTGTTGGACTGAGGCCCATTTCCTATTTTTCCCGTAGTTTCTCATCCTACACTTCATTGAGATAATCTTGGTCAGGGTAAATCAAGAATCCAGTAAATAAGCTGTCTGTCCAGTAGGGATCATAAAAGAGCCCGTTTTGCTCCGAGTAGAAGATTTGCAGCCACACCTCATCCTCCTCCTTCAGCGCCAGCACGGTGGATCCAGAGGCCACGTCGTGGTTCCCCGTGTTGGCGTCGAAAGTCTTGATCCGGTACTGGCCGTTGTGGACCAGGCCAATGGCCAAGTGCTTGTTGGCCAAAGTGATGTCGTAGGTGAAGTAGTAAATCCCTGGGATGCTGCAGATGAACTTCCCACTGGAAGCGTTGTAATGCCCTCCCTCGTTCATCAGGATCCTGTCAAACTTGATGGGCAGCCTCTCCCTGGGGTAGCTCTTGGACACAGCCACGGAGAAGGCAGACCTGGCCCTGCTGCCCCTGCAGCTGCAGGGCCCCGGCAGCCCCGGGTCCCCCTTGCTCCCTTTGGGCCCTTTCTTCCCTGGGGCCCCGTTTTTCCCGGGATTGCCCTTTAAACCCTTGGGCCCCCGGGGCCCTGCCTTGCCAATGGCTCCTGCTTTCCCCTTCGGGCCTGGCTTGCCAGGGTTTCCTGTTCTGCCCTGGGGACCTGGAAGACAAATGATCTTATCAATTTTTCTTATCACTTTTTGAGGGAAAGAGATGATACAGCGGGTGGAAGGGGGTTAGAGTATTGCAGCAGGGATTTCATTTGGGAGGAAGCCATTGCTGGTGTGAGAATCCCAATGAAATCCCACCTGGGGCTGGACATCTCTCTGGGCTGACCAGCCAGGGTAGGCAGGGTGTTGGTGTGGTAACAGTGGAACTCTGTCCTTTTTAAGGACCAAAATGCTGATCCCATTTTTTGGCTCACTTGAGAAAAAAGGAAGAATTATCCCTTTGAGGAGGTGAGTACCTTTGATCTCATGTCTCTTTTTTGTTTTTTACATTTAGCATGAAACTGTTTGGGAAAAAAAAAAAAGGTAAAAGTAGATGTAGATGTGGTAAAAAGCCCAGCCCAGCCCACCTGGGGGATGAACCAGCAAACAATGGGGGCAGGAGCTGCCTTGAGATAGGAAGGGAGTTGGGCTGGCAGTGATTCTGGCTCGGTGGTATCTGATATGAGCAAAATCGAGAGGATTTATGCAGTGTCTCTTGACCTGCTGTAGCAAGAGCAGATCGAAATGCAGCTGTGGTTGGAAATCTGCTCTCCAGATTGCCGGTGTGGGGAGGGAGAAGGGAGGCAGCCGCAGGCTGGGCTCGCTGGCGTTGCTGAGGCAGGAGTGCTCTCTAGTGTGGCAGAGGGAAATCACCGCTCTGCACAGGCCGCTCCTGCTGCCGCCCGACTCCGGCAGGACCCAGAGCACAGCCCCGCCTCACGTCTGCTGTTTGCCCTGATTAGGTCCGGCATGGCCAGTGCCTGTCCCGGTACAGTGCCCCGGGCAGCCGACCCTTCCTTTTCTCACGTGGCTCCAGTTCTCCTGGGAGCAGGAACCAGAGAGCAGCTCCTTGTCTCCTCTAGAGAGCCCTGAGCAGCGCAGGGCAAACCTCAATGTGTCACAAAACGAACCCAACAGGAACTGCCGCAGGTGTCAGGACATGATGTGAGTCTGGAACTCCTCTGCCAAGTGGGATCATTTGGAGAGCGGGCAGCGGGAATTCCTGGCGGAGTTTCCCAGGAGGTGCAGCCGTGAAGGGGCTGTTGCCCCACAGCTCCCACCTTCCCACGGTCATGTTGAGCGCCTCTCTCTTACCTTCATCGCCGTGCTCACCCTTGTCCCCGTCCTGGCCGTCCTTGCCGTCCTTGCCCGGGAAGCCCATCCTGCCCACGGTGCCGGGGGTCCCTGGCACACCGGGGGGCCCGGGGGGCCCGGGGGGCCCTGGCAGGCTGCAGGCCAGCTGGGCACCCTCCTGCACCTCCCGCTTGGCAAAGCCCCCCAGGATGTGGTTTGCCACGCAGGGCACGGTCCAGAGGAGCAGCACGGCAGAGATCATGGCACAGCCTGTGGGGAGGAGCGGCGTGTGGGCACCACTGGCACGGGCTGGTGTAGAAACTTGCACGAAAATGGGAGATTATTTGGCTTGTCTGGCAGGGTGGGGGAGCTCTTTGCTTTGGTGTGATGTGATTCCAAGGACTTGGCTCACGGAGTTCTCTAGGTCAGACCAATATTTTTATCACACTTACTCTTCTCCAAGTCTGTATTTGTCCATTCCTCATTTTGTTTTGTTCCCTAAGCCTCTTTTCCTCCAAAACATCAGGAACAATGGCAGAGGGGTGCAGAAAGAAGCTGCTTGGGACCAGGGGAGTGAAGAAGGGGTTTGGTGTGAACATCCCCAGCATGACCCGCCCGTGATTGGGTCACTGTGGTTACTTCAAAGCACAAAACCCATCCTGTGCTGCAGGGCAGGACTCAGAAGAGAGGCTGGGCAGGTTTTGGGCCAGGCCTTAATGCCTTTTGCCTCATCCCCTTCCCCACTGCAGCTCAGATTTAGCAGTTCCCCAGTAATGTTATGCACAACTCCTGCACTGGAAATAAGATGCTTAAAGCACTGGCTAAATTCCATGTTGGCCTTATCTCTCATCCTGCTCTCAGCTCCTGAGGGGTGGAAATGCATATTTAGATGCTCCAAATCCAGCCAGCTGATCCTACATATTTATGCTCAGTGGGAGCCCCTAGTTCTGTGATATTATAATTAAGAACATGCAGAGGAGAGGGAAATGCAAACCAGAGGCAGGGCTGGATTTGGCTGCTAAGCCCTTTAGTTCTTCAGCTCTGATTTGCTGCTGCTGAAAGGCGTTGGTTTAATGGACTTGTGAGATGGAAAACACCACCCAGTGTTCATGTGGAAAGTTGAATGAAGCCTTCTGAGTTCATGGAAAAGGAAACAAAATGTTCAAATGCCTGTGGAGTGGGAGATCACAAGGAAAGCTGCATCCCCGCTTCCCAGGAACCCCTCCAGCAGGGCAGAGAAGTGAGAGGTGTCTGGAGGTAGATGACACGCACAAGCTGTGGCAGGGGAAAATGTCATTGTGGAGCATAACCTGGAGAAAAGCTGGGAATGCCTCATGTGGAGAAGAAAGGTGCCAGAAGGAGCAGGGGGTGGGAGGGCAGCTCCTCCTCCGCCAGTTTGTTACCGGTAATCACTGCTGCTAACTTGAGACAACCCAGCTCATTGACCTGACAAAAGGGGGCAATCAAAATCCCCCGAGGCCGGGAGGTCTGTGGGACCAGCACTTGGATAAGTGGGGAGTATCCAAGTACCTGGATAATAGCTGGTGCTAATTAACGGCTCCACAAGAAAGCTTCATCCCATATCCCAGCGTGTGGGATGCAAAGCACCACCACATCCACAAGAGCATCTATAAATAACCTCTTCAAGAAATCTTTTTGAAAGAGAACAAACCTCATGCTGTTCCACCTTAAAAGGAAAATTGTTCCTCGATGAAAAAGGCCCAGTGAGCTCCAAAAAAGCAAATTGGAAGCAGATCAGCATCTCCCCTCTCCGTGGTGTGGGCAGCCAGCCCAGCACGGGAGGCTGTGCAGCAGCAGGGCTGATTTTCCAATGACATTTTAACCAATGGCTTTGTCACCAGGGTTAGAGACCTTTGGGCCATGACCAATGCCTGTTTTGCATTAAAGAAGTGTTTCTGTAAGAAAAGATCCTGCCTGAAAGAGTCAGGATCAGTTGCACTTTCTGCTCTTCCAAGGCAGCTGGGCTGAAATCCCAGAGGAAAATCCCTGAGGGCTGCAAGATGCAGGGTTTGGTGGCACGTGCAGTGGTTGGATGGTGATTTTTTTGGCCAGTGAAGCCACCCTGTGGCATTGGTGGTGGGAATGGGAAACAGGGAATTGCTGCTTGGAGGAAGGCAGGAGCAGGATGAGAGGACACAGCAGTGAGCAAACACCGTGACTTTCTTCTCTATTTCCTTTAAATATTTGAGGCTTTCTCAAACAAAACATCCATCTTCCTGCCTCACAATTTCCTAGTGTACCTCGAGGTGTCTTAATTAATCTTCAAGGTAATCATTATCCCCATGAGCTTAATTCTCAGCTCTGGAGGTTGCCCTGCAGCATCCCCAGGGGTGGAAGCAGAAGGAGCCCTTGGGTGCAAGGCTGATTTAGGTAAAATCAGGTGTGACAGCAGTGACAGAACACCTGAAATGGGGAGATTTAACTGAGCCTGGGAAGTACTTGCACCAACAGGGGTTTGATCTGTTCCCTGCTGCTGCACAAAGCAACGGGCAAAGGAGGGAAAGCAGAGGATGCACCTTCTGTCCTGAACCTGCAGTGCTCTCTTGGCTTCAGGCATCGGGAATTCCTGTGCCAAACCTTCCCGAGCCTGGAGCAGAAACACCAGGAATTCCTGTGCCAAACCTTCCCTAGCCCCGAGCTCAAACCCGTCTCGGCAGCTGCCCAGTGCAGGGACAGGCTGAAGGAGGTGGGAGCTCCCAGCAAAGGGTGAGGAATGTTTCCCTCATGGTGTTATTTCTTTAACTGGCAACTGTTGCCTTTATGGATTCCTGTGCAGTCTTTGGAAACCTGAGTGCTCAGTGATTTAGACCTTATTTGGGAAGTTTTCAAAGTTAAGGTTAAGAGGAGGGAGAGGCAGAAGAAGGGAAAGTGGATCTACTCACCAGCCTGATCTCCTCAGCGAGATCCTGACAGGCGCTGGCAGCCCCCAGGGCTTCAGGCAGATGTTTTGCTGCAGATCCCCGGCCCCGTCCTGCCACAGCAGGTCCTGGGAGGGCTGTGCAGGATTGACTCTGGTCCTCTTTATTCCTGTTTTACTCCTTCTTGTGCGTAGTTTGAGCTCCCTGCGGCAGCTCCACTTTGGCTCCACGTTGCCAAAGGCATATTTTTATTATTGTGTAATGGATCTGTGCCTCTTCCTCGGTCACGTGGCACGAGAAGAGATTTTTATGCACATGTGGCTGAAAGCTCTTGATGTTTGGGGAGCTTCTCCCTTTCTCCCTTGCAGTCCTGGAGGAAAAGCTCAGGGGCTGCCTGGATCATTTCTGATTGATGCTGCCCCTCTGTGCTGTAGTCACTGCCCACACAAGCAGGGAACGGGTAATGCTGATCCAACTTTGACACTTTATCCTCGAGCATTAAAGGGAAGAAAATCTTGTCCTAGGGGTGGAAACTCACTTGAATCACTCCAGGTTTGAATTTAAGGACAAAGTCACGAAACAGCAGCTCTGCAAATGCAAATTTGTGCCTCAACACTTCTTCAGGCTGACGTGCACTAAAAAATACAACTTTGTCATAGGGATGGCAGGGCAGGAATGGCTCTGTCCTGGGAAAGGGTTGAGATTTTGTTTTGAGTTTTGAAAGTAATTACAACCATCCAACAATTGCTTCAGGTAAGGCAGGAACAGCAGGAGCAGCAGCTGAGGCTGGAGCAGGATGCTCTGGGATGCTGCCAGGGTTGGTATTGACCACACTCATCCCTGGTTGTGGGTTCCTGCTCTGTCCCCACCAGGATCCCACACGGGGTGTGGGACAGGCGTGTGCCTGGTGGCAGGGCTCCAAACCCTGCCCTGCAGCCAGTAAATCCTTTCTGCTCAGTGAAGGACATCAGCTGATCAGGAGAATGCTGGAATTGGCATTCCTTGCTCTGCCCAAATTCATCCTTCTCAGAGCTGTCACGGTTTATTTTTAAGCTTTCCCCTGTGCTCGCTTTTGGCACTTGGTGGGAACAGATCTAACATAAAAATGAAGTCTGTACACAGTTGGCTTTGTGAGCTGGGGCCAGTTTAGATGCTCCTGGGAGGACTGGGAACGTTTGGCTGAGGAAGCACAGGGCTGTTTTCGTGCTGTGCTGACAGTCCCATGGAGCTCCTGCAGAGCCAGAGCCCGGCCCCAGCTCCCTGACGCTGAACAACCTCCAGGAGAACAACCCCCCTTCCCAAACCCCTGCAATCATCAGCTTTGCATTTCCCTGGGAAAAGGGCTGTTCCAGAAAAGCTGGCTCACCTCTGGCACTGGGGTGAGCACAGCTGGGACAGACCCAGACACTGCTCCGAGGGCTGCTCTGGACATGGGTCAGATAGAAATTCTCACTTTTTGCCTGTTTCCGCAGAGTTTGTGAGAACCCAGACCTCGTGCTGGGCCCCTGTGCCTGGGTGTGGGCCAAAAGACTCGAGGCATTGCATGTGGAACAGGAAATCAGGTGAAAGCTTCCCGTGGGCTTTGCTGCAGTGCCAGTTGGACAGGCCTGGGAAGCCACAGTGGTTTCTTCAGACACTGATGGTGTGGAAAAGGAAAAGCTCCTCTGCTCATCCTGCTCCTATCCCATGGCACCTGTGCTTTGTCACACGTGGGCTGTGACACGGGCCAAGGATGAGAGGATGCTTGGACACACAGCAATCCTGCCAGGCAGCTCCAGGCAGGAGCAGGGAATCCAGAGTTTGGGGTGATTTTGTGCCTGGGTCTGCAGCATGGGGAAGGCAGTGAGAGCCTGACCTAGTTCAGCAGCGTGGGGGAAAACTGCTGGGAAGCTCCTGCCAGGCAGATGGAAAATCTGTCTGTGCTGCATGGCCAGGCCAGGCTCCACCAGGGTCCCAGACAGCTCTGATGAGAACACTTGGCAGCACAACTGATTAAATAAACAAACTGCACAGAGAATCAGAGCAGCCTCATGCTCAGTGCTTTTTGTGTCAGTGAGACACTGCAGGGGACATTACAGCTGATCTTGTCCCCTCTGTGCTGCTTTTGAGCAGAAGCCTCTGTGCTGTGACTCCCGTGGTGACCCCAGGGAAGGGGGGCTGGCTCAGGGACAGGTGTGGGCTGGGGCTGCTTTTGGGGTGAATAATGCTCAAAACAGCCTGACACACGGATCCCAAAGTTAAACATCCTGAGAGTGAGGTGAAAACATGGCAGATGATAAAGTGCCAGATAAAGGAACAAACAAGTGATGCTACTGACACCTTACCCAAAGCTGCTGAGCTGGCACAGCTGGCCCAGACACATCTGACTGAGAGCCCAGGCCCACTTTAACAGAGGGTTTTCCAACACACCCCTCTTGGAGAGTGTGTGGAGATTCCTCCCTGGAGTGGGGACACCCCTCAAGGCCACTCCTCAGGACTGAGCCAAAGAGATTTGCCCACAGTTGTTGGTCTGGATGAGTAACACAATTCTCTAGTTAATACTTTTTGCTATGTTTAGTATAATTTAGTAAATGCTTTGATTTGGCTTCAAAAATAGTGCACTGTACTACACCAGTAATTCTGGCTACCCATACTAGGTAGCAAACAATTCTGCTTAAGGCCTTTTTAGTCTTATCATTAGCAAGATAAATAATTTATTTCTGTATAAATATATCTGGTTTGCCATCCTTCATCCTGCAGGACAAAGTCACCTAAAGGTTCAATCACCCTTTGCTGTGTGCACGTGCTGTGGGGGAGAAGTGGGAGTGCCTAAATGTGGGTGACCAACAGCTCCCAGGCCAGGCCAGGGCTGTGTCCCAGCCTGGAAGGATTTCCCCTTGTTTACCTTCGGAGCACTCAGTGGTTTCATTGTTAGGAACTGACCTTGCAGCCACGACTTTGTAACCAAATAAAATGATTCAGCAAATGCCAGAAGAGCTGAAATTCACCCCGAGGCTGGAGGCAGCCTAAAAACCAGCAATAACAATGGGAGTGTGCCTCACCAAACATGAGTGTCAGTGCTTTGGGGTTTGGGGGAGATACTAATGGGAAGGAAGAAGCATTTTTTCCACCCAGCAGGCCTCCAGTCTTAGTGTGGGATGGTGATTTGAGTAATTTTTATTGCCCTGCATAAAAGCAGTTTGGAAGTCTGTAAGCAGCCTACAGAGAGTGATTGTCCCTCTCCAAAAGTCCCCATAAAAATGAGTCAAAACCCTGTTTAAACTTAAAGGATGCCCTTGAGACCATTTGCTCTGCTTAGGAGCTGCAGCCCTGACCCATTAAGATAAAAATAAATAGAGCTTATTTTGGGAAGACGGAAGTGGGAACCAGCCCAATCACCAGTGAGCCACTGCCAGCACCGAGCAGATGCTGTGGAAAGCTTGGGGTTGTTGCTTTTTGTTTCATGCACTTTTTATTAATAATTCAAAGTAAATTCAGCAATCTTTTTGACTCACCACCTCTGCCTTGATACCAAGTAACCTAGTTAGACAAGAAAGGATTTCTGAACATGCCTTGTGTTTCCCAGTTACAGAAAACCTCCAGCCCCCCTCCTCTGGAATCTACAGTACCAGACTTGCACCTTAACCAGATCCAATAATAATGTAAAATAAACCAGACACCAACAAAATGAGAAACAATTTCCCTACTCCTACTTTAAAGCTACTACTGAGTCCCATGGCAGAGATCCTGCAAGAAGAACAAGAACTGTTATTTTATTTAGGAGCAATAAAAAAAAAACTCTGAAAAAATAACTCACAGCTGGTGTACAGCAGGTGACCCAAACCTCACCTCAGGCAGCAAACAGGGCAGGTAACACCAGCAGGCTCTCCATTTTTCACAATTTTTGATTCTTTAGGGCTTTCTTTGCTCTCCAGCTTGTAAACAAGAGCTCGTCAGGCAGGAAAATACACCAGGGAAGCTGAAAGAGATAGTAATGAGCTTGGCAAACTCAGCTTTCCACTGCAGCACACCAAGGCAAGGGAGAGAACATCTGATATAACCCCTAATTAAGCTACCTGTAAGATGCTCTCAAAGCAGCCTCAAACCTTCTTCCTTAACAAACCCCACAAGTTTATACCCAGTGAGCAGCTGGGGGCTGGGTTGTTCATCTCAGAGCTGGTGAAAACTACTCCACCAGCACATGGAGAGAGGCCAAAGGCCTAAGAGCCGTAATATTTAACTTCATATATTCCTGCAAATAAACCAGGATTAATTAGACCAGGCAACACTAATGCCTCCCCAGCTCCCTCGCTCCCAGCCTGTAATTTCCCATGTGAAAAAGGTTAATTTAGATTTAGTATCTCTTTATAATAAACTTTCAGGGCCAAGGTTTAGCCCAACTGCAATGAACCTGTGGTTTCAGGGGCCAGCTGCAGATCTTTCTCTTTGCTCCCTAATCAGAAAGAAACCTCCCTCACATTCCACAGCTGCAACCTATATAAGAGATGGGGGTCAGGAGCTTTTGTTTTTCCTTGAATACTTGAGGGGAGCTATTTTTTTTTTCTTTCCCCTCTCTGCAGCCCTCAAGAGCATGGAGAGCACTTGGAGGGTTTGTGTTTGCTTGTATTGCTGCTTGCCCTGGCTCTCTGCTGGCACCCAGTGCTCCCCCAGGGGCCAGGGGGGCTCTGAGGAGGCCCCTGGGTTTTTGGCAGCTCCCGAGGATGCTGCCAGCGAGCTCAGCGCGGTGCTGCAGCTGCCCCAAGGTGGGGGACCAGCCCACGCCCTCCTGTCTCCCCTGCTCAAGGTGCTGCACGACCGCGGCCCCCGGGTCTGGCACAGCGAGGCCCCGCGGCTGCAGCCGGACTCCAGGGCCCTTCGGTACATGAAGAGGCTGTACAGGATGTCTGCCACCAGGGAGGGCATCCCCAAGGCGCAGCGAGGCCGCCTCTATAACACGGTGCGGCTCTTCACCCCGTGCTGGGAGTGTGAGCACGGCCGCAGGGGCCTGGGGACAGGTAGGTGTGCGGGGCCTGGGCTGGGAAGGTTACACGGGGTTTCTGTGCGTTCTCTGCCGGCAGCACGAGATAAAAATATCTGCTTTCTTTAGAGCTGTTGCTGTTTTAGTCCTGGAGGCTCTTCTCCTAAACGGTGGGAGTTTTTCATAGCCTACTTCTCCCTGAATGGCATTAGGCACAGACTTCACAGGCTGGGGAACACCACACAAGTGGTATGTACAAGACATGCTGATGTTTCGGGCTGACTCATCTCCTCATGAGTCAGAAAAAGCCACAGGCAGATCTAAGTGAAGTAAGAAAAGCGGAAAAAAATGTTGAGGCATAATGGGCAGCTCATTTCCTTCTACAAGCCATCTTGGTTTTGCTTTTTTCAAAAAACCACAGCACTGGTATGAGATGTACCAAACTGCCAGAACCCATTGCCAGAGACTCCTCTCCTTGTCTGGTGCATTTGCTAGAGAAGAATCATGACCAAAACCTGAGGGAAAAGTAGAATCACTTGCAAACCAGGCTCAGAACTGGGATGGCTGGGCACCCTGTAACTTACGGTGCTTCCATGGCTTTCTTAAATGTGGACTGATCACAATAGCAGCAACACCTAGAAATCGTTGGCTGTTAATCCTGCTGAGGTGACCTGAGTTCTCCTGACTGGGATTTTTCACTAGAAAGATAAACACAAGCACTGGGCTGCTGCACAGGAACAGTCCTTTGAGGTGGAGTTCGTGGTTTGTATCATCTGGAGTGTTTAGTTCCTGTTACCTCACACCAGCACTACAGACAACAGCTGGCTTCCTCCTGTGCTGGTTCTTTTAAAGAAATGAATCCTAATAAGTGTTAAAATCAGGGGTTTTCTTTGGTTTGTTTTAATTTCTTAATTTTTAACTCACGTCCCTGACCAAAGTAGAAGTATTACGTAGTAAATGTAAGGGAGGGCATCTAAATTGTTTTCTTCTGCTGCTGAATAATTTTTACTTATCCATTACAATATTTATGTCTAGGTGGAAAAATAAGACACACTAACACTACAGGAATCTGTTTCCCTTCCCAGGAGATGTTCACTCGGTGGATTTACTCTTCAACTTGGATCGTGTTACTGCTCTGGAGCACTTACTCAAGTCTGTCTTGCTCTATTCCTTTGACACATCTGTTCCCATTTCCTCTTCCATTACCTGCACATGCCATTTATCCCTTAAGGAATGTGATTTTTCCAGCCAAGTTTGTCCCAGCATTTCCCACTCTCTAGCTTTCAGCCTGCACTTTGACGTTAGGAAACGCAAATGGGTGAAGATGGATGTGACTTCTTTCCTCCAGACTCTGATTGCTACCAACAGGAGGAATGTCCATATGGCTCTGAACTTCACTTGTCTGATGGGTGACCCACAAGGGAGCACGGCACTGGAAAACGCTGTTAATGTGACACTGGTTCCCCCTTCCCTCCTGCTCTATCTGAATGACACCAGCGAGCAAGCTTATCACCGGGGGAGCTCACTCGGGCACGGCAGGAAAAGCAGCAGCCTGCCTGCGGATCCTCCAAAGGGTGACAGAGGGCAGGGCAATCCCCAGGGGAAAAGGGCCTCTCGCCAGCGAAGGAACGAGAATCCTAAGGCGGCCCCGGGCACTTCTCACAACTTGAGCGAGTACCTGAAGCTGTTCGTGTTCCCGCAGCACGAGTGCGAGCTGCACAACTTCCGCCTGAGCTTCAGCCAGCTGCGCTGGGACCGCTGGATCATCGCCCCGCACAGGTACAGCCCGCAGTTCTGCCGCGGGGACTGTCCCCGCGCCCTGGGCCACCGCTACGGCTCCCCGGTGCACACCATGGTGCAGACCCTCATCTACGAGCGCCTGGACCCCTCGGTGCCCCGGCCGTCGTGCGTGCCGGCCGCCTACAGCCCGCTGAGCGTGCTGACCATCGAGCCCGACGGCTCCATCGCCTACAAGGAGTACGAGGACATGATCGCCACCAAGTGCACCTGCCGGTAGCGCGGGCTCCGCTCCACGCTGGGCTGGATTTGCCCTCTCCGACACGGGTTTTAGTTTTGAATTCTCAAGATGTGCAGCTACAACGGGCTGGGCAGCGTCGCTGTAACTCCGGGAGCTGGGATTTAGCACGGGGTTAGCAGAAGGGGTTCACATCAGAGCACGGATTTTTGTACTCACTCAGCCTTTCTAGGACGTGCAATTAAATGTAAATAGTGCCTTTTTATGGGGAGAATTTTGTATTTAAAATGGGGAAAAGGTTTCAACTATTACGTGGCTATTTTTAGGCTGCTTTATTACAGATTAAAAAAAACAAGAGAAGAGAAATAAACGGCTATCACACATACCCTGACAGCAGTGCCTGCTAGTCTGCCTCTACAGAAACCCTGTGTGTGGCATCTCCAGCGATGACTAGGAAGAGAAGGAAGTCTTTAATGTTAGAATTATTTCTTCAGTTGTTCATTCTCTTTCCCTACCACTCTCCAGCTCTTCCAAGCAGGACGACAAAACCCTTCATCACGGTTCTATAAAGAGTTACCAGGTTGTTTTTTGCTTTTCTTGTGTTGCACTCTTTGGGCCTTCAGAGGTAAAAGAAGGGTAAGAATTTAAGGGCAGTGGGTAATTAGTGAACACTTAAATCAAGGCACTGTTTTGGTAACAATTGGCATCAGGTGGGGCTTCCTTTGATGCAAGAACAAGGAGCAGCTGTCCATGGGGTGAGGGCAGAGGACTGTCCACTGGAGCCACGCTGCCACTGGCTTCTGAAGTAGGAAGAATTGTTTAAAAACCTTAATCCCCAAAAATGGCTTCTAAAAGCCTTAATGTATTGATGTAAATGCTGTTCAATGGGTTTAATATTCTGAAATGTGGGGCCACAGCTTTGTTTCCTCTCACAATGAAAGTGTAGGTAACAAGTGCCTCAATTCTAGATGCTTTCACACCAAATTTTTACTGTAATTGATTTATTATGATTTATTTTCTCCTCCTTGACTTGGAGTTCATACACAAAACCCCCCCATCTTTAGTGGGGATTTTTCTTGTTTGTGTGTTTGTTTGTTAATTAAAGGCTGGGGAGCAGCACTATCTTGTAAAACTGGTTCAGAACATCCTTTAACATTGACTTGCTAATAGATTAATAAATAAATGCTGTAACTTTCTGCACTCAGCCACCCAACCAGCCCCTACCTTAGATCCTGAGCAAGTTCCGAGGCTGGGAATTCAGCCTGGCAGGGCAGGGACTGCTCCTGTGGAGCTGCTGTGTGGTGTCACCTTGACAGTTCACCTGGTCACTGAACCCACAGACGCTGAGGTGTCCGGAGGGCTCCTGAAGGTGCAACAGGCACAAATCTGCCTAAAAAGTGAGGCTCCTGCTCCAGGTTTCAGTCTCTGACTGCTGAAATCCAAGCAGTTGACACCAAAAGCTCGTAACAGAATCTTGGCGTCACGTAAAACCATCCTGGCCCCAGCACTGTGGGCGGTTGGGTGAGTTTGGATCGTATCACTCCTGCTCATCCCTCCAAACTCAGGGAACTTGGCTTTGCTCACCTGCCAGAGAAAATAAACGGAATTGTTTCCTGAGACAAACCCTTCTAATTACGGTGAAATGTCTAATGCAGTCCAATAATCCTAATATTTCATTAATGGGGTTCATATTTAATATAGTCTAATAATAGTATATTAAATATGCGTAATATATTGTAATAATTCCAATAATGTTGAACCTAATATATTCTAATAATAATTCCAACAATGTTGAAGATGTTTACGATATTCCAACAAATCTAGTATATTGTAATATTAGTTTAAATAATGACAAATATATCTAATATGTCATAATGATCCAAATAAAGTTGAAAATGTCTAATACAGTCTAATAATTCTACTATAATTCAAATCACGGTGAAAATGTATAATATTCTAACCATTCTCAGCTATTCTAATAATCACTCCAATAATGCTAAATATGCCTAATCATTCTAAATCTTCTAATAATTTCAATTATGTGGAAGATGACTAATTATATTATAGTAATTCAAATAATTATCCATTAATGTGGAAGCTGATAGAATTGCAATATATTCTAATTACAATAATGTTGAAAATCTCTAATACATTCTAATAATCTAAATAAGTTTGATGTTGAATATATTATATAATTCAAATATGAAATTTGTCTAATATAGTATAATTATAACACACCCTATTAATAATTTCAGTAATATAGACGATATCTAATATAGTCTAATAGTAATTTCAATTATGTAGACGTCTCATACATTCTAATAATAATTCCAAAATTGTTTACTATGTTCATTGCAGGGGGTGGGATGTGGCGGGATATTTAACCTTTAAAAGCCTTTTCCAGCGCAAACTATTCCATAATTCCGCGATTTTCTGCTTCAGACATTCCGGCTGTTCATCGGAAACTCTACAATCGCCACACGAAAACGGTGTGTGTGTGGGAGGGGTCTCAGACCATTATTTTTCCTCGGAACTCCACAACCGCCACACGAAAAGTGGGCTTTTTTCTCAGACCATAATTTGTTTTTCATCGGAACTCCACAATCACCACACAAAAGTGGTTTTATTTTCTCCACTATTTGTTTTTGTCGGGTTTCCCGGGCTGAAGCGCCGCCCGCCCCACTTCCCCTCACGGCGCAGGTTCCTCGCGCGACACCCCCCTCAGGGCAGGGCCGGTTTATGGCGCCTGTTTACCGCTTATTCCAAATCGCCTGTTAAAGACACACTTCAGTATAACTCTGATTTATCACACAGAGATTTCATCCCCTCCGCCGTTTATTTCAAACGGAAAGCGCAGCCCGCGGTGCCCCGGAAGGCGTCGCGGAGGCAGTTCCGGGGCGGGCGGCGGCCATTGCGCGGTGACCACAGCGCCGTGACCGAGGGGACACCGCGGCCATGGGGAAGCACTTCGGGAACCTGGCGCGGGTGCGCCATGTCATCACCTACAGCCTGTCGCCCTTCGAGCAGCGCGCCTTCCCCAATATCGTGTCCCACGGCGTACCCAACGTGGGCCGCCGCTTCGCCTCCCAGGTGTTGAAGGTGGTGCCCCGTGAGTACAGGGGGGATTCCCTCTTTTTTGCACCCCCGTTGGAGTGTAAATTTGGGGAAGGGGAGCATTGGGGGGGGTGTTGTGGGATGTTGTTTTGTCGCAGGAGGTGGGTGCTGTGCGCGGGGCAGTGTCCCCTCACTGCGGTGTCCCCGTATTGTGAATATATCGCCTTCTCCTAGTGTCCCCATGTCGAGAAATCCCCTTATTCCAGTGTCCTTTTATCGGTGTCCCCCTCACTACATCGTATGCCACTTTATTGTGAATACCCCCTTAGTGCAGTGTCCCCTTACTGTGCAAATCCTGTTATTGTGAGTGTCCCCTCACTGCATTATCCCGTTAGGGCAGTGTTCCCTCGTTCCACTGTCCCTTTATGGAGAGCGTCCCTTTCTAGCAGTGTCCCCTCATCCCGGTGTCCCCTGACCATGCCTGTTCTCTGTCCCTGCCAGCCCTGGCCCTCGGTTACCTCATTTATTCCTGGGGGACGGAGGAGTTTGAGCGGCTCAAGAGGAAGAACCTGGCTGACTACGAGAACGACCAGTGACGAGTGACAACGAGCACGACCAGTGAGCACAACCAGTGACCACGAGCAGTGACCGCGTGGCTCCAGAGCTCCCTGGGGACCTGCTGTGCTTGTTCCCATGGCCGGAGGGGATTAACAGGGAGATAAGCCTTGGCTAATAAACTGTAACTTTGCCCCATGACTCTGTGTGAAATCCGTGTCTTGAGCTGTTTGAGGTGAGGAGCATCAAATCCCTTGTCTGGTTCTCTCTGTACAGGCAGATAATCAGGCTGAAGTTCCATGTGCTCGGATGTTTTTATCTTAGAGCACTTCCAGCCTTCGTAATTCCCGTTTCTTTGAAATATTGCTCAATATAAAGTGCAGCGAGGGCTGGTTTGAAATTGTTCCTTGTCCCGTTTATTTTCCCCATCACTGGCCACTGCTTTTCCTCCAGCCTTGAGATCTGTGAAAAACAAACACTCCCTGGTTTGGTATTGATTAAAGCTGGATGGGCTGGCTGGTGGCTTGGGATTTGGGATGGACCCTGACCTCTAGCCAGAGGCTCGCTCTTCACGGGAGCCCTGGGCAGAAGATGAAGGGGAACAGGTACAGGCTGCACCAGGAGAGGTTTCACCTCTGTGTAACAAAGGAATTTTTTCCAGTGAGAACAATCAGTCCCTGGAACAGCCTGGGGGTTTCAGGAGGTGACTGGACGGGGTGCCAGGTAACCTCCTCTGGGCTCCCTTCCCACAAATGCCTGCACCAGCTGATCTGCCAAGGTCCCTTCCAACCTGGGCTGTTCTCTGATCCTGTGATTCTAATTACCTAGTTACAGTAATGTTAATTGGGTGTTTAACTACACTCTGATATCTGATCAGTGGTGAGAGGCTGCGTTAGAACCTCCTTGAAAACTGCCAGGAGAAGCAAGGCTTTTTAATGCCTGAGGATGATTAAAAAATCAGCTGCTGGTAATAAAGTTGCTTAAATATGTGACATTCACCCTGTGTCTCTGAGTATAGAAACACCTTCACTGTTGGAAGCTCGGAACACCTGGCTGGTTCCTTTATCCTAATTTTTTCCTCCCAGTGTTTCACTGACTGCCTCCAGCTCCCAGCCCATGCAGAGCAGTATGCTGGCGCTCCTGCTGTGCTATTCCTGTAGCTGTCCTGGGGATTTATCTTATCTGCAGGGCAGGAATGACGTTTCCCTGTGAGTTTCCCTGTGTGCTCAGGGCTGGGCTGTCAGGAAGACAATGATGCTCAGGCTCTCACTTCAGGAAGCTGGGGCGATGCAATTTTTATAGCTCAGTGCTGGAGTATTTTGGGGCTCACTCAGAGCACATGAGACTGAGCTCAGCCTCTTGTGTTTCCTCCAAGCACAGCCTTAGGCTGGCGTAAGTGGCAATAAAATCAGTCAGCCAGTGCTCCCAAGTTGTGCCAAGAATATTCCGTGCTTGACTGCAGTTTGGGTTGCTGGTATTTTCTAGGCAGCTTAACCAAGTAGGGAGCAACAAACTGGTTGCTGTGGCTGTGAGCTGTCAGAGATGTGTAGAGGCAGATTTATCCCAGAACAGACCTCAAAGCCCATCCAGTGCCACCCCTGCCATGGCAGGGACACCTTCCACTAGCTCAGGCTGCTCCAAGCCCTGTCCAACCTGGCCTTGGACACTGCCAGGGATCCAGGGGCAGCCACAGCTTCTCTGGGAAATCTGTGCCTGTGCCTCTCAGGGAACAATTCCTTCCCAATATCCCATCTAACCCTGCCCTCTGGCAGTTTGGAGCCATTCCTCCTTGTCTGTCATTGTGTGCTCTCCCTGAGATGTTTCATTCAGAGCGTGGTGTCCTGCTCATGGTGCCTGTGAGAGCCGCGGAGTTGGGTGTGCTCTGCCAGCCCCTGAGCAGCTCTGCCTTGGCAGCTCAGTCACCGTGTGCTGTCCCAGCAGCTCTGCTGGAGGGCAGCAGCTGCCCGGGGCTCTCACGAGGTCCCTGCTCCTGCTCAGACAGCTGAGCTGTGCCTGGCCCAGGGGCCAGACTAACGCAAACAGGGGCAGCGGCACCGCGGCCACGCGCCGGCCCCACAGCAGGGTCAGGCCCGCGGCGGGGTCAGCACCGAGGGACAGGGTCAGCACCGAGGGACAGAGTCAGCACCGAGGGACAGGGTCAGCACCAAGCTGCTCCACCAGCAGCCTGTTGCTACCCTGGCCAGCCATCCCCTGCCCCTGCCCTGCCATCCTGTGACTGCCCACCCATCCCAAACCTGCCCTGCCATCCTGTGACTGTGCCCACCCATCCCAACCCTGGCCTGCCAACCTTCACCTCATATGCAGACCTCATTCCCAGCTGGAATGGTTCCTGCCAGACCTGTGACAGTGGGAGTTTGACCCGTGGGCATTTCAGAATCTGAACAATCTTGAAAAGTTTTTGCTCATTTATTTTTGTTCTCCTTTGGGCAATTATTAGATATGGCAACAGAGCAACATCTTTTCTTTTCTCACATTTCTGCTGTGGGTCTAACCAGCCTGTGGGAATTGTGGGCATGGAAAGGACCAGCTCAGTTATACTCTTTTTTTTCCCCCCAGTTTTCTTGCACAAAGCAGTTTGCTGCCTGACAGGGACAGTCTGATGCATTTAGTGACCCAGAAGGACAGACAACAATTCTGATATATCATCACAAAGTACCAGCCTTCCCCAGCCAAAAAGGCTGAGAGACGGTGACTTACAGAGGGCTCTGCTGCTCTTCCAAATCCTGCACCTCATGGAAGAAGTCAGGGCTCCTGCTGCTGCCTTGTCCTCCTTTGTGTTCTACACTAGTGCCTGATGGGAACAGCAGAAATTAAAATGCAGATGCATGAAAAGGAAGGACTCCATGGGAAAAACAACTGAGAAATTTCCAGCCAAATATAAAACAAACTTTTTAAGTTCAGCTACTTGTCTGCTTTATTTACTCTCCTATTTCCTTCCCTTAAAATCCAAGAAGGTAAAATAATGAAAATTTTGCTTCCTCCTCCCAGAGAAGCAAAACAAATAGGGCAGAGGAAGGTGTGTAAGAACCATCCTAGGATGGGAATGATTGAATAGTGGTTGTAGACTATGCTGGGAAGGTTTTTCTTTTAATCCCAGTGAAATTTGGGCTAAGGGGTAATCATCTGACATCACAGCATTATCTTAATCTAAGTCACTTGCCCTCCACGCTGGCACTTGTGCCTTCATATTAAGCAATCAAAGAAATAGAGCCCGTGACATCCAGATCTGTATTAACAATTTAGCTAAAACACAGTTCATTACACACTTATTATTTTATAAACTATTTACCTGAATTAAAACTGTGTTCTAAAACCTGCACACAGTGACACAAGCCACGAGACACAAACACTGGGACAAGCACAAGTGTGTAAGCAGAGGGGAGATGAGAGGTAGCAGCTCTGCTCACACTTTTCTCTGCTGCTGCAATTTCACTCCACAATGGAAAAACTGAAGCCTCCTCCCAATGCCAAAGAGCCCCTCCACCCCCACGGGAGCTGCTGGCACTTTTGGAAGCCTGATGGTGAGTGACACAGCTCGGGGGCAGAGATGGCTCATCTCTGGGAAACCACAGTCTGCACATGGAGCTCCTCAGCTCCAGACGAGCCCTGAGCAGCCTCTTCCATTATCTACCTGGAGATGATTATCTTGGACACCTTTGGATTCCTGGGGAAGAGCTCTGTGAGTTAGCACACATTTTACATTCCCAAACCCAGCTGGAAAGTGTTACACCTGCTTTTTGAGCACTGTGTGCCTGGAAATAAAGGTTAAGCAACTTCCTTATGGTTCTTTCATGTACCAAGAGTGAGGAACAAATCAAAAGCACAATTCTCTGCTCCGAATCACCTTGGCAAGACAACCCTTACCCCTGGTTGGCTAACTCAAAGCTACAGAAGTTAAGTGAGGCTTTTGATCCTGACCATAATAATTTGGGCCACCCCCCCCTCCCTTTTGCTTAAAAATAGACCATGAAGTCCTGGTAACATCTTAGGTGGGCTTTAAAAAAGGAACAGTTGGCACAAGGGGTCAGCACAACTGACCAGACAAAGTACAAGTGGAAGGGGAGTAAATCATTAGCTCGAGACAGGCCTTGAACCAGATCACTGCCGCAGATGTAGACTTAGCAATTCCCTCTTGTTCCAGAGTGACCTTTGGCCCTGTAATAACTGGCAGCTGATACAATGATAAGAGAATGAAGTCTATAAAAATGTAGCTGAGAGCCTGGGAAGTCCTGACTGGAGCTCTTTGTGCCTGCTCTGCCCACGGCTGCTCCAAGGGACAGCTCCCGCCGGGAAGATGCACTGGTGGAAAGTGATGGCAGTCCTTCTGCTCTGCTCACTGCTGCTCAGCCAGGTAAACTGAGATAACGCTGAAATAAACTATTTATGGGCTAATTCAAAGGACATAAAAGCTGTTATGATTTGGATGGACAACTGGCAGAAGTTAAGAGGGGGCTTTTTAGAGGATCCAGCATCATAAAAATGTAGTTACTGCCTAGGGAATACTGGGCTACTCTGAGCCACAGCTCAGCCAGTGATTCTGCCTTCACTCCCAAGACGATTCAAACCATCATTAATTCTGGTAGAGATTTCTTTGGGGTTGGGCTACCAGCAGTGCTTTACCCTGTGGGTGCTGCCATCTGAAAACCAGAAAGATTTCAAGCTCCTCACTTGAAATGAAGAGCGCTGAGCTCAGCAGCAGGAGGAGGGAGTGTCCTGACGGTCACCCCGCTGTGTTTCAGAGCCACGGCGTGTCCCTGTCCCTGCGGCAGCCCCAGGCCCAGCCCCGCAGCCCCCGGCAGCGGCGGATGACGCCCTTCTGGAGAGGAGTGTCCCTGAGACCCATCGGAGCCTCCTGCAGGGACAACAGCGAGTGCCTCACCATGCTCTGCAGGTAACCACGCTCAGCGCGCTGGGATGCAGAGAACTTCCCACCTGGGCTCAGCCAAACGGGATCCAGAGGTCACTTAGTGCATCAAAAAAAGATACTAGGAATAGGGGATGGGGCAACAGACTCAGACTCTTTAGTAAGCAGAGCAAACAGAGCAGAGTCCAGGTCTCCCGAGTGCCTTTCACTGCAACCCCAAATAACCTGGCTGGGCAAAGAGAACAGAGGGCTCCAGACAGCTTTTAGACAACTTACAGACCTTCCCATTAACCCTTCCTCTTACAGCATGTACTAACAAAAGGTGAAAAAGCCTGTATTAATATCTTACCCTAAATTAATTACTTTAAGCTCATAGTTTAAAAAGCAACTAGGATATCAAAAGCTGTTTAGTTCTCATTAGGCATGAGCAAATTGTCCAACAACTCATACACTGATTAGTTAAAATTATTACTTAATGACTGAAAGGTGGTTTTGTATGGTACCTGTTGTACACATACACCAGCACTCAGAGACAGGACAGAAAATAGTCATTTTCTACTATATGTAAATAGCAGTAATGGCTAAGTATAATCTATTATTAATGAATATTGTATATCCTATTATTAATTAATATCTTATTATTAATGAATATCCTATTATTAATGAACATTATTATAAATAAGCCTATTTTATATTATAAATTATTAGGATAAATAAGTAAATAGGACAGGGTGGTGGGGCTGCTATGCTGTTTGGAATCCTGACAGAAAGCAAAGACTGAAAAATGAACCAAGACCGAACAGCTGAGGGGAACTGAGTGTGCCTGAACCCAGCACTGCTGGCTCAGGGGCACAAAGATGCACCTGGGCCCCCTGGCTGAGCCTGGCAGGGGCAGCCCCAGCTCCCAGTGCCTCATGGTTTTGTTTTTTTTTCCCCAGGAAAAATCGCTGCCTCCTCTCCACGGCCTCAGCGTGAGCTGGCACCAAGCACAGCCTGCACTGTTACTGCTGACCATGCTCCACACACTTGGGATGTATTTATTGACTGCTCAGGAGCTGGAAGGGCCTCGAGCAATCAGGGTATTTAATATTTCTGTCACATGTGCTGATAAAAGGACTTCAAAGAGCTCGAGAGCATCTCCTCCCACAGCCATGCCTCAGGAGGCCTCTGGCCAAGCTCAATAAAAGGGCTCTGCATCTCCTCCTCGTTGGTTTTTTTTGTAATGTTTTCTATTATTTATTTGAAGGTGCGAATTAAAATATATATTCAGCAAAGCAGCTTGGTTTTCCTTGTATCTTGAGCAAAGTGGACGGTGAGCACAGAGCTGGGGTTTAATTCCAGCCAGACTTTGGACATTTATCCTTCCCCCTGGCAAGAGCATAAAGTGGATCAGGCCCCATCTCCTCCCAATCGAGCTCTTATCAGTCCCCTGATAAAGGCCTGTTGGAAAGAGGGAGCCAAACTGATAATACTGATAGCAATTCCAATATCCCAAATATATCCAGCGATAAGTGGAATGAGAACTATTTACTCTTAATTACTTCTAATCAAATTTACTTAAATACATGTCCTAGACTGACTTTTGCCACTGACCTTATCTCCTGTCTTAAAATGAATTGATCAAAATGCTGTTCTGATGTGTTGGATGTCGACCTGGAGGCTGAAAGACAAAAAAAACAATTCAACAAGTCTGGACACGCTTGATGCTACTTTTGTTTCACAGAGGATCAAGGAAAGAAAATTCTGCTTAAAAATGCACTTCCAGAGAGGAGAAGGCCCCACAAAACAGATACAAGCACAGGGGGTTGGAAGTTTAATACAGAAAATCTATTTGATATTTATTAAACTTAGTTTCTCCAGTTACAGTTTTGCATTGTACAAAGCATTTTAATGACACAGTAGTTAAAAAGATCTTTACAAATTGAAATGTGATACCCTTTTCTCCAAATATTTTAATTGCCATAAATTTGTTTAAAAATACACATTAAACGCATGTTTCAGACACTAAACTTTCTATAATCTCAATACCACAAAATACATAGAATATACTATACAGATGTGGAAAAAATCTAGTTAGTATATAATACTTTGCTCACCATTAACAGCTTTATTACGTGAAATGCACATACTGACTTAGAAATCCTAATTTTGAGCCCCAAAGTACCCTTTGAAATTTCAAATGTATTGCAACAAATAAAATCACAGTTTGTTTCTTTTTTTTTCCGGTTTTGGTTGAAGACAGATGTCCAAATCTTTTTTGATAGAAAACAAAATGTAACACATGGACTTGTCATGTACAAAGCATAAAACAGAGACATCCCATTAGTTACTAATAGTACCTTTCTGTAGGATTAATCAGGGCTTCCTTTGTAAGTGACAGGTTAAAAGTTACCTCCCCTCCCCAGCCCTTCCCCAAAAGAAAAACCCCATTCTTCACCAAATAATAATTTCAAATAAGATAAAGGATTTTTAATAAATATATAAGCACTTTATCCTCCATATACAAAATTTTTTTAAAACAATTTAAAAGGGGGACCAGATACAAACGTCAGGAACTGTGCTTGGAAAGTCATGCCTGGTCCTTGGAGTAGAGTTTGGGATGTGGAATGCCAGGGCAGCGCCGGGAGCCGTGTCCCGGGACAGGGACAGAGCCTGGAGCCAGCAATGGGCCCACTGCCCCGGGGAATTCAATTCCCAGCTGGAATTAGAGCAGGGCAAGCACGGCCACGCCAAGAGCTCAGCCCCCCGAGCTGCCACAGCAGCTGGAATTGCTCCCAAGGGGACGCAGGGGCTGAGGAGAGCCCGGCCCGGGGGCAGCACTGCCCTTCCCTCCCCGAGGGCACCAAACACTGGGACACACCAGGATTCCCACCAACACATCCTGCCTGGGAAACCCCTCCTGCAACACCTCTGCACCTGGGGGATTGGAGAGCAAAGCTCTGGCTCCTCTCTGTCCTTCAGGATGTCCAGCACTGACCTCATTGCTCGGGAACAGGGGTTTTCCAGAACGCTGACACATCACAGGGAGAAGTTTCAACCCTGATCCAAGGATTTGTCGTGAAGGTTAAGAATTTGGAAGTTGTTTACTCCCCAATGGGTAATTCAAACTTGACTTGCTCAGGCCCTTGTGGATCTGCCTCAATGGAAACACTGCAGTGACAGCGAAGATCTTTTCAGAAAACGACATTAAATACAGCAAAGGTAGTTTCTCTCTCTTTCCAGCAGTTTGCCTTTTGGCAAACTCCATAATTCTCTGCCTACGGCTTTATTTTACTTGCCCCAGGCAAGTGCTACATCATTCCCATAAATTCTGACTCTCTGTGTGTTGGGGCCATTCATAAATACATTTCAGGGCATTTTTTGTTACCACAGCAATCAAGCCTCAGCAATCTAAAGGAATATACATTGCACTCCTGGATAATATGCAATATTTATCACCAATAAGATGGTGACTCAGCACTCAATAAATAATATATCAATATAGTCAGTTGCACCATAATCTAAAAACAAGTATAACATATACTTTGGACAGACTGAGTCATATATATATACATATATATTAAAAGACACATACAATACAAATTGCATACTGCCATCGAAGCCAAGGAGAGCCGTCCGTCTGCTCTGCTTTATGGCTGAGATTCAAATCAAAACAAAACTCTTGGGCTGGTTTACTCTGGTGTCCTGAAGATTTGTTTGGAATTATAAATAAATGGTTTGCACCTTTATCACCTGGAACCTGCAAGTCTGAGAGCAAAGTCAAACAGCACAGATAGCTGAGCAAGCCTAGTCTGATTGAGCCATTTTTAAGATTCACCAACTGGGGCCATGATCAGCAAGGGAATTAAAATTACAGTTTTGATATGCATTGATACATATTCCCTGTGCAGGGAATCATTTGGGAAGCCAGGATTGGGGAGTCCCTCCTTAGTCACTCCTGTGACCTGCACTCCCCCTGTGGTGCTGGGAGCTGCCAAGGACAGGGACAGAGCCCTCCGACGTTGGCAGAGGGATGGAAGCCGAGAATGTATCTGCTTTTTTTTTTTTTTTGGCTATAAATCTGATCAAGTACAGAACTCCCCTCTTGGAAACAAGGGTCAATCCCAAATTAAGATATGCTTTTGGAATTGAGAGGTCTGAACTGATCTGTTTGCACCAGCCCCAGCTGCACAAGGCATTTCCTATCCATCCCCAAGCCCCCTGCGGATCCCCCACATGGACACAATGCCTGGGACAGCACTCCAGAGGCTCTGCCACCACGGAGTCCACCCTTCAGCTGGGACACTTCCAACCAGCTCAGGTCCACATTTTGACATGATGCAAAAAAAAAAAAGCCTTCTGCTTGTTTGGAGCCAATTTCTAAGATCCACTGCTCTGGGGATAAGCGATGCGTTTTCAAGGGGCCAATTTCGCGCGACACCAAAAGGTATTTGTGGGACTCTAGTTAAGGAAAACAAAATTCCCCGAGATGACACCATTCCTGCTGACAGCAATGGTGACTGTGCACAAAGGAGCAAGCCAAGAACAGCCACGCTGGCTAGTGCAGCACTACACACAAACCCACCCACGAATGCAACTTCTACCAAGGGATTTCTCAGCGTCAGAGGTGTGCGAGGCACTTCAGAGGAGGAAAGGAAACACAGCTGACAGTGTCCCATGCCCACGGCGGGGAGTTCGAGGGTACAGAGTTCTGTCTCCAACAGCAAAGACTAACAGAAAGGTGACCTTGCACAGTGATTCCATAAAAAGGATGCTCGGACAGACCTGAAGAGTCGAGTCAGGGAGAGCCCCAGGTCTGTTCCCCGTTTATCAATCCGGACGTAGCAAAGCTTTTCTGGAAGTACAAAACACGCTGGGACGCAAAGGAAGCTCTACGAAGATGCAGCTACCTTGTAGTAGGTTACTAATTTGCAAAACTTCTAAACTCTTAAAGCCCATAGGACATACTGCAGTACTAAGGAGCGTAGAATTCTATTCCTTCTCTCGAGGTTGCCGTGATTTTGGCACTTAACTACACCTACACAAAAATTTTAGTGCAATAATTTTCCTGAACATGCACGTTCATATCTGGTACAGAATAAAAGGGTTCAATGGGAGAGAAAACAAAGCAGCATTCCACAATCTCACTCCAAAGGATTCAGAGTTGGACTCTGGGGAAGGAGACCACCGCGATGAGTCAGTTTGAGTGACAGACACTGGGACTTTGAAAAAGGAAATGGAATTTTACCCAAGTACTGCAGAAGACCACTGCATACAGTATACCTGGTCCTGCTGTAAAACATCTTGTAAACAGTTCATAAAATCTTCATCTAAAAGTAAGGCATAAGGCACACCAGACAAGTTGGGGGCACTAAGCAATACTGAAAGCAGTAGCATTTGAAACCTTTAACTCAGACAAGCACCTCACGTGGAAAGGTACTTTGGTTTGCACTCGGAGAGGGGCCACCTGCAGCTCCAGCAACCCTCTGTGGCACCCAGCAGCCCCTCGGGAGTGGACGTGACATGAACGGGACCTTCATTAGCACGGGGTAAAGCCAAGTTTGCCATCCACCCTGCACAGCACAGTGCTTCCTGCAGGAGCAGCTCTGCTCCCAGCCCACGGCGGCTGCTGCACTGCCAGCCTGTAGTGTCCATCGCCCAGCAGACCCTAAGAGGACGACACGGACCTAGAGTTCTACTAAAGATTCCTGGTTTCTCAGTCAATGGAAAACACGCAAATGACGGTTCTGGTAGGAATTGAACTACTCTTGGGTTTGGAACCACAAAGTTCCCCGATTTCCTGACTGTCAAAAAGCGACAAGCACGGAAACAAAAGGTATTTGAAATGAAGAGATGCAAAAAAAGCACGAGATTGTCCTTTTCCAAAGCCTTTCCTGTTTGCATCGCACCCACTGGACTGAAGGTCGTTCCTACACCATTGCCTGGACGTTACATTAAATGCAAATTACTGTAATGTTTTGTGATTGTTATAGTGTTAATCCATGGCTTGAAGCTGCCTTGGAAACAATCCAAGGCAGATCCAGCTAAATATTTTTCCATATAAATTTCTTTATAATTCATTTAAATGAAGTATCTCAATACGTAGAAGAATATCTGAAACTTTTCTATTTAGTACAAATTCTGCAATAATAAATCTGTAGTTGTCATTTATTAGTCGACTCATAGGCATTAGGCATGAGAAGTATGGTGTCCCTACTCGTTAGAACCTATCAACCCTAGTTCCTTTTACAGGCTCTACCACCACAAGACATTACAGAGTAACAAAGCTCACAAAGTACTTAAATAAAGTGTCTAGGTTTAATTTCTAAGTACTCAAAAGGGGAAATTTAGGGAGGAAGAAATAGCTAAAACCAGCCCCAAAGGGGGCTTTTTCAAAATTAAAATTAAAAAAATTAAAATAAATAGGATTTAAACTGACTATTCATGTATTGTGACTGGAATCCCAATGATCCATCCACGACAGATCAGCGAAACCACCATTTTTATGTAGCGAATTTTCAAATATTTAAATAACTTAAACCGGGAACACTGGAGAAGTCCACGAACCAGCTGATTTGGGGGGGTTAAAACACAAAAACACGAATGAGGATGGGAGACGTGGGAAAGCATTCCTTGCTCTTAGTGTCAACTAAGCAATGTGTTATGGCAGTTCTTCCTTATTGACATGACACAGTGTTGTGGAGAGGAGTCAGAGGCAGCTGAAGAAGGGGCTGGGGGTCCTCACTTGGCGTCCAGGCGCAGCCAGTGCAGGCCCTGCCGCGTGTAACGCACCAGCTCCGTCATGATGCTCGTGTTAAACACCAGGGGCCCCATCACCTTGTCCAGTTCAGCAAAGAACTCTAAAACAGCACAGACACACGTTAAAAGGAGCGCAGTTGGTAACCACACCCAACCCCAGTTCCCAGCCTGGATCGCTGGGATGGACAGGAAGGGAATGAGGAGAGGTGGGGGAATGGGGCAGGCAAGGAGAAAGGTCCTCCCTAGTCCACTTCTCTGCTCTTCTGCACAAGACTGCTTGGAAACGACTAAACCATTGCCAGACTTCTTGGTTTTCCCCTAAAACTTACGTTTCATTAATTGAAAAATAATTAAACTACTGCCAAACTTCCTTAGGAAGTCTTCACTAAAGGGAAATGCACCAAGTTCCTCTTCCCACACGGAACATTTTACAGGAAACACAACAAAGATTTTTATGTCACAACTCCAACACCACCTCAACAACCACAACACCCAGCCTGGGGTATCCCTGCAACCCCAAGGCGTCACTTTCCCCCTGATTTTGCAGAGCTTCAGCACCCAGGGCATCATCAACAAAATCAAAGCTTTGGGAGTGTTCCAGCCCCTTCTGGAGGTTTCCACGCCCCTGAGGCAGCCCTCACCTTTCTGTTCTCTCGAGAGCTGTTCTGCTTGTTCCCAGATTTCAGTGGCATAGAGGAAGTTGGAGGTGACCTGGACGTAGCTGGCAGCCATCTGATGGATGCGCTGCGGGATCGTCACCGAGGACCCGCTCCCTGAAGGGTTGGCTGCCCCGGAAGAGTAATTTCCTGAATTCCCTGGAGACAGCTTTGGAGAGACTGGAGATGGCATCCCCACAGGTTTGCTGCTCACCCCGAGAGGAAGATGGGATTGGAAAGACAGAAATGCACCAGTTTTAGACACGTCATGCTCTGAGATGGCCCCGAAGATCCCTCTGCTCGCACTCGGGGTGTGGGGTGGGAAAACACTTCCACTTCACACACCAAAAATCAGGATTTGCCTTGTAACAAATGAAAATCTCGAGCTGGGAACTGCTGAGGATCATCCAACAATTATTTCTAGCTTACAAAACCTAATTATCAAACCTCAGCACCTCTTTATTCAATAAAATCTTTAAATTCATTGTTTAAATGAACTTTAAAGAGTAAGAATGAAAAAAATTACAGCTACCTGATAACTCCACTGCCAGCACACTCCATTATATAACATTACTATAACATTATATAACACAATGGCAATCTGAAGTGCCCTCCCCTTAAACCCATTGAATGATTTATCAAAGGTCCATTACTGGGTTTAAAAGAGCAGAAGTAACTGCTAAACTATGGAACAGAGAATTCTGCAAGTGCTTGTAATCTCTGGCCTTGCAGCACTAATAAAGCTCTTGTTTGAGGGGAGAAGTAGTAAATTAAAGACCAAAACTCCCTGGGATAAATGACTCATGGGACAGTGGCACACTGTCCCTTTTTTAGCCTGACAAACCCTGCAGAACTGCAGCACCTCCCTTCACCATGATAATTACACAAAACATGGATCAAAATCCACACCCTTCAAATAATCACCCCAAAAGCTGCTCCCTGAGCCCCCCTGGCACACAGGAAATGGAGAAAACATCCCATAAGTTGAGAAATAGGGGTAACAGCTTTTAGCACTCACCTTCCCATACCAGGTGACGGTGCTTGAGAATTATTGTAGCAATTCTGTGTGGGGGAAAAAGACACATTTCACCTGATTTATGTTTATCCTTTCACTAGTTACATTTTATCTAGTTGTTTAATTGTTTTTTTCCAAGCAATTTTTTTGTAGTTGTACTTTCAAGTAATGTTCCCAGTAATATCACAGTAAACAAATTTAGGGAAATATCCTTTTTTACTCATGGCTAAGACACAAGAGGTTATTTTAGCAAAACAAACAAGTATTAGAGTAGTCCATTGCCCCTTATGGGAACATTTTAGTTTTTCCAGCCCTTTAACAGGAAGAGTCTGTTATCACTGGCATTAAACAATTAAAGGTATCCCACATCAGAAAGACTGGGTATATGATGGCCCTGGTTCCTCTCAGCACTGAGAGCTGGAAGCTTCAGAATCAGCTGCACAGAAATTTGGATAAATTCATGGGCAATTTACCTAAACCCAGCCAACATCCCACTGCAAACACCCTTCTCCTTGAAGCCTACTGCATTTATTAAAGAGGAAACTAACAGAGACTCGTCATGCCAGAACCAGCAGGGTTATGGTTAGTAAAGCTCTGCCCAGCTTTAATACACCTTCAAGTCCAGTTCTAAACAGGTGCTCACATGCAGCAGTCTGAAATTGGATTTGGGAACCTTAAGTGATGCAGAGCTTCCATACCATAAGGTTTTAATGTTCTAAGAAAATACAGATGCAATTACCTTCAGATGTTCAGTCAGGGTTTTTGAGTATTTCAATGCACTTTCCTTTTTCAGTTTGAAAAGCCTCAGGTACAGCAGAGCTTGGCACCGAAGGCTGCCCAAAGACAGGACAAATCAGTCACAATTAAAGCCAGCTTTATCTCAACTCAGTGAATTTCAAAAATCTAATAGCTGTGGTCTTGATGTCCTCTCTGCCAACTCAACTCTCAAGTCGTAACTCAACCAGAAAATCCACCTTGAAATTCTGAAGGGGACTGAAACAGCTCCGTGTGCCTCAAGCTGGAACTGAAACTCTCAGTGATGCAGCTGCTGCTGGGCCTGGGAGACACCAGCCAGTGACCTGGACAAGGGACAAGTCTGTGCCAGGACACCCCGAGCCCCTGCCAGGGCCTTCCCTTTGCCCTCCCCTGAACCAAAGGGTTCTGCTCCTCTACACCCTCAGCAGCCACTCCCTCAGCCCCAGGGCTCCTGTCACAGCCAGTCCGGGTGTGATTTACCCTGCCTGAGTGCTCAGGAGGCACCTTCTGCTGTCACTCTTCAATGTTGCAAAGCCTTGGCCCTGGCTGGCCACATCCCCATTCACAGCGATCAGACACAGATTAATTCTTGTGTACAGCCCAGTGGGAGTCTCCTGTGTTTGGTTCAGAACACCCAAGGGCTCAGTGTAGAGCAGCATTTTGTGTAGATTACAGATGGGGAATGCACGAGGGCACTGCAGGGAGCCCCAAGCACACTCACCAAAGCACTGCCAGCCTTTTGTCTGCAGCTGTGGCATCCGGGGCCAAGTAATTCTTCAGTTTCATAGTGTATCTGCAGAGAAAGGCAGAAAATCAGCCCCAAAACAAAAACTACTTTCATTTATCATTCACAAAACACTCATGTTCTCATGAATTTCCAGTTTCAGCTGTCTCCACTGTTTTAGGAACAGCTCTCAGCCCCAAATAAAGCATTGGCTCAGCAAGGAGCAGAATAATTCTGCTCCTTGTGGGTCACTCATTGTAGAGGGGCTTGAAGCCTCAGCAGAAACCACCTCACCCTTCCTGGAAATGCTTCAAACCCCAGCAACTGGAATAAACTGGTCACAGCTCCAGTGTTACTGGGAATGACAACAGACCTCAAAAACCAGGGGCAAAACCTGTGTACACCTCAAAGCTCTGATCCCCAGAGCTCCCCCCAGCCAGCTGCCCCTGCAGGAGCTCTGCAAAGCTTACTTGATTAATTCCACAGTTTCTGAATACATAGGGAACGGGGACTTGGATTCCTGAGCATTTTTCTCCAATGCATTCCCACACTCAATGAAGGACACGACAGCATCCAGGTAGTACACGGCCTTCTCGAACCTGTCCGACTGCGGGGAGGGGAACAGGACACAGCTCAGCAACAGAAGGCACCGAGCTGCAGGGGAATTCCTACACAGAAGGGCAGGAGAATGGCCAAGGCAGCAAGCCAAGCCCAGGGCTGGGGCACACCGTGGACATCTACTCACCAAAGCATCTGCATTGTGTTTCAGCTTCTTTGCTTCCTGCAAATAATGATCAGCTGAGTAAGTCCTGCAAGAGGGGACAGGGATTTAGGGACTGGAGCCCATTCACACAGCCTTTTGTAACTGCAGCTTCTTAATATTGCCACGTTTCAGGGCTTTTCCTGTTCTAACTCAAGCTACACTATGCTAGAATTGATTAAAGGAATCTGTTAAATTAGTCAACTACTATGATAAATTGTTAAAAGTAGTTTCAAGTTAATTCTCTACTTTCAGGTAATTCCAACAGTGTTTCAGCCAAGTTCTTTGCCAGAAAGTGATTTTAAATTTGGTGCAAACACAATCTCATCTGTGAAGTGAATTTAAAGAAGCGCTTTCAGAGCAAGCTGACAATTGAAGCTGCAAATCTGAACTGGCCCAAGTGAAACCTCAAGGCTGCACAGGATGGTGAAGATGGTGAAATATTTGTTTTACTTTCTTTTGAATGTATTTTCTTTGACAGAGAGCTTGTATGTAACATCTTTTGTGGAGCAAAATGCCAACTCTCCTCCATGGGGAGCTGCCTGTGCTCGAGATTCAGAGCCCCAGAGAGGGAAAGGGAATTTTCTGTCCTTACCTATCATCAAAAACGAGCTTTGCTCTCCTCGACTTCGCACTTTCCACGGCCTGAGCAGAGGCAGGAGGGCAGCTGGAGGAATTGTTCAGGATCTTTTCCTGGAAGGGAAATCCATGCCGTGATTACAGGAGGAGCATTTGTTGTATAAATTCCCCCATGGCCTCCCTCATTCCAACCAGGAAGGACAGTCTGCAGGAGCACTGGGAATAACTCAGGATGCTCCCACAGGGCTGGGGCTCCTCACTGCAGAGGGGAGGGTGCAGCCCAGGCTTTCCAGACACACCCAGGGTCAGGAAATCCCTCCCTCCACCTCCCCTGTCACTGTCTCTAAATCCTGCTTTTCTGCTCTAACAGAGATGAGGAGGATTTTGAGGATTTCTATCAACAACACTCTCTTTGAAGGCCTTTGCCTTGAAAAACCCACACAGGAGTAGTTACTCCTCTGAGAAAGAAATGAGTAAGCATAAAGTATAGAAGTATAAAGTATAAAAAGTACAGTCCTGAAGTATAAAAAACAAACATACCACAAATTAACAGCTGGCTTGGGGACATTTATACTTTTAAATTCCATCACATCGACCTTCCCAACCTAAATCTCTTACAAACCATTTTCTGCACCATCTCCATAACCACGTTTTCTCCCCTCCAACCACGGTGAGCTCTGTAAATTGCTGAGCTGGAGTTGAAATAATCTTTCTACAATGTCATAAAATGAGAGCCAGAGCTTCCCATCCCAGCACTGAGCACAGACTGAGCTCCTGCTCTCCTTTGAAACCAGGACAAGTTCTGTATCTGCTCTGAGGAGACCAGAGCAGCCTCCCAGTTCCATTTCCAGTGTGCAGACAGCTTTTTCTGGATGTTCTTATTAACCACTTAAACAATGAACAGGCAGCACCAGGCACCAGGGGATGACTAAACCCATTCCTCTATTAACACAGGAATTTGGCAGGATAAGCATTTGTATTCCATGAGGTCTCCAAGTTGTTTTCTCATTTATGGCCTTCCAAGGCACTTGAGTTCTATGACAGGAAACAATGCACATCTCAAAATAATGATGTTTAAACTGAACTGGAAATGGTTGTTTAGATCAAACTAAAAAAAAAATAAAAAATACCAGAGGCGAGGACAGAACCAGCCTTTACCTTGGCTTCCTTGGCACTGCTGGACCCCTTCCCCTCTGTCTTCTTCTGCTTGGAAGAGGAGCTGCTCTTGCTGCCACTGCTGCTCTCCTTGCCTGGGTTGCTGCTGGATTTTAGGGACGAGGACTGACTGACTGTTCTCTTCCTGGAGCTGTGCTCCTGCTTGGAATCCTTCTGCAGGGCTGGGGCAGCAGGGGAGGGCAGCAAATCCTTCTCTTTAACAGCACTTGGCTTCGAAGACCTGGAAAAGAAGAACAAATTCAGGGTTTGCTTTTCTGCCTTAACAAACAAAACTCAAGGACAACAACCACACAGAAGTTTTATTTTTAAATCTGAAACTAAACACCTTTCCCACCCCCCGCAGGATTTTTACTGTCAGAGCCAGCTTTGGAGAAAAGCAGAATAATCCTCTCAGTGAGCAGGTTTCTCCAAAGCCAGACTGAACTTGTTTTCACCATTTTATTTGTTCTGACCTGAAAACACAGACAAAACCAGACAGGTTCTAACCATCAAACCACACCCCTGCACCAGCTCTGTAGAAAAGGCACCCCAAAGCCTCCCAGTGTCAGCAGTGGGAGGCAGTGCCAGCGCCAGGCTGTCTGTGCACACCAACAGCTCCAGGGAAAGATGCTCCAGATAAACCTCTGGAAGGCAGGGAATGGGAAACTTCCCCAGCACAGCCTGTCAGGACACTCTCACCTGCCTGCTGAGGGATGTTGTTGGCTATTCCTGCCTTCCCACCGTTGTTATTTCTACACGTTATTCTGAGAAAATCGTAATTTCATTTAATTAAATGTCCTTCAGAGAACTGCACTGGCCATGGAGCAAACACCAGAAAAAAAGCAAATCTCAGGTAAAAACATCAAACTAGGAATGTATCCATTCATTCTACAGCTGTTCCCTAACAAACAAAGACACTGTTTAATTCAGAAGGGGCAAACAAAATTTGCAGCATCCAAACTGCTGCAGCTTCTCACATCTTTGTAATTTGGCAATTACTCACTGGACAGGAATATTTTCCATGACACAATTATACCCGCTCACAGTTGCTTGAACTGAAACAGAAGTTTCAAAACGCAGTGGAAAAAACCTTAATCTCTCCCATGGATTAACACTGCCCAAGAATTCAATCAAATAAAGGCATAACAGGTGCTGCAAAAAGCATGGGGAATCCAGAAATAGCTTATTAAACAATGGCACTGATCGGCTAGTTCTGTATTACTTTGCTTTGGTATCACTCACACTTTTCTTGCACTAATAAATCAAGGAGATGGGAGGCTAAATCCATGGATCCAAAGCTCAATGCCATCAGTTTCCCAAAGAAAGCCAGTCCAGGAGCTTATTCCCAGCTTAAAACTTACTAGACAGAGAATTACCAGATGGGGCTAATTTAAAAGCACAGGTTTTGATTTCTAGACCAAGCCCAAGCCCCACTGTGTATCAGAGAAAACCAGGAAGGAAATATTCCCTTCACAGGAGGGGTCACCTCACTTTGTCAAAGAGCACAATTGTCCTTGGCCAGTGTTTTTGGGGATGGAAATTCACTTCCACCAATTGCTCGTAGAAGCTCTGAAGTAAATTTGTTTGAAGGGTAAGAAAAAATGAAATTTTACCAATTATTTGAGGAAAACTTGGGGTGGGAGAGAGGAGAAGTGGGGGAAGCTGAGCACCATCCTCCCCAGGGCCACCCTGACCCTCAGTGCAGGGAAGAGCAGAGATACTCACTCCCTGCTGCTGGAATTCTTGTGTCCTGAGGGAGCTTTTTCTTCCAGTTTCGTTTTCTTGCTTTCACTGGCTCTGTTTTCATCCTCGTTCTGAGCAAAGCAAATGAGAAAAACATCCAGCAAAGATGCACATTTACACATCACAGAGAGTGGCAGTGTTTCACATCGAGAGGTGTTAAATAAACACTGAGAGGTGTTTCACAGCCCAATACAAACCCATGGCCTACAGCACCTCATCCTTAGGAAACCCTTACCAGAGCCTGATATTGGAACAAAATGAAAATACCAGTCTAGCTATTCAATTACAACCTGATAAAAGCACCAACAGCCAAGTTGTTCATTTCAGCACAGATAAATTACAACCAGGAAATCTCAGGAAAATCTGCCAAAGGCTTTGGCAAGCTCAGGAGACAGATTTGATGTTGTGAGGTCTGAAGAGGTGTCTGATGAATGCCAGGAAAGGGTAAAAGTCTAATCAGTCTATTAAAGTCAGCTCAGAGATGGTGAAGACTAGGTATTTATATCAATTTAATCCTCAAGTCACAGAGTCTCGAAGGTAAATTTCTAAGATGTCTTCAGCCAGCACTGGAGGGATCAATACAGCGAATAAGAGGGAAAATGGGGCCTCACAGAATAAATCACCTGGTAACACACCCCGGATTGAAACCCCAAAGGTTTTGGCTTTCTTACTGATGCTGCAACCCGAGAATTGTCACCAAGGAAATCCAGGAAATGCAGAAAATCAAGTGGTGCCACTTGGGTTTGGAGCACAAACTTAAAACTGCAGGGCTGGGGAAAGGGGGTCCTGTCCTTGCCTCACGCAGGTTTCCATCCTCTCAGGAAGCACCAGAGTGATCCGAGGCTTCACAACCTTCATCCACCACTATTTCCTGGGATGAAGCCGAAATTTAACTGCTCTCACCAAAGCTTTGTGGTTTGGATGTGAGAGCACAGATCTTTAATACCGTAATTCCAAATGTGTGGTTAAAGGCAAAACTGGGCAAAGAGAGAGAAGTCAGGGAATTCAGACCCAGTGGAACATGTGAGTGCATTCCCAGGAACATCAGGAGTTATACAGTAACACCTCAAATAGTAATTGTTCACTGTGCTGGTCAGAGTGATTCCCTTTTGACAAAAGCAGCTCATTTCCTCACTTCATCTCCTCAGCCAGAGAAAACAGGAATCTTAGTTAGGAACAACTCTGTTTGCAGCTCCATGTCAGGGCTCCTGCACGACACTGACTGCAGCAAGTGATCGAGTTCACTCTGGCTGCTCAGTAGGAAACTGGTGTAACTGAAATGATCCATGTGGGAATGACCTCCCGGAACCCTGGGACTGCAGATGTGAACAAAGCCCCCAGCCCCTGTCAGATCCCTCTGACAAGGTAAAATGAAATCTTCAGTGACATCCAGAGCAGCACAGGGATTTTTGAATCCCTGCCCCAGGCCCTCAGAGCCCAACACTCAGGGAAACCAGACTCCCTGGATCACTGAGCCCCAGCTTTGCCCTTTATACAGAGTGTCCCTGTGCTGAGCTTTCAAAAAGCAGTTTAAAATTACACCAGCATTGACTTCTCACATTCCCCTCTCCAAGAGTGTCCCTTCCATTCAGTTCCCCCACTGACTCCTGCCCATTTACTGCCCCCCAGCCATTCCTGCCTCTTCCTTCTGGCTGGAAAGATGAGATGCTTTTGAAAAAGATTCAGTGTTATTATGGAGAGATCCCCCTGCTCCCAGTAAAGCAGCACCTGAGATGTTTTCTGCTGCTGCCATGCCCCAGGCCCAGTCCTGCCCCATCCCTTCTCCCGGCAATGGGCAATTCCATGGCTCAGGGAGCTCATCCAGCTGAAAACTGACTTTTGGGGTTTCTTCTCAGGTGGATTTCCCACTGGATCAGCTGCCTGAGCTGGCCTGCAGAGCACCAGGGGCTGGTCCCAGGGAGGCAGGAGAGGGCTGGATGCAGAGCTCAGAGGCACAGGGTCTGTGACTACAGGGCTGACACCCTCCAGGTGCCTCTGTGAGAAAATCCCAACAGTGTCCTGTAACAGCACAGGGATGATCCAGGAGCTCTACACAAGGCAGCAAAGCCACTCCTGCACAGCTCAGTCCCTACCCTGGACTCTGGGGTACTTGATGCTCTAAGTTTTAGCTTTCTTGTTTTTCAGATTCTGTGCTGCCCAGGGGTGCAGTTCTGAGCCTCATATTAAGTGTCTCAGTCAGCTCTCTCCACAGAGTAGGTAGGAAAAAACAAATCCTTTTCCTGCTGCACACCAAGGACAACTTTCAGCCCAAAAGCACAAACAAGGGTGGGCTGAAGGGAGGAACAAGAAGGATGGGACCTCACAACCTGAAGCTGCAATTGGACAATTAAACCCCAACATGCAAACAGACCAAAACTTATAAAAATGTAATACTTTGTGACCAGCAAGCCATTTTGTGACCATTTTGGGTCTATTTTGTGACCATTATGGGTCCATTTTGTGACTGTTTTGGGTCCATTTTGGGTATAGCCCTGGTCAGGCTCTTGTCCTACCCAAGGTGTACCCTCAAGGCCTTTCGATAAATATCTACTTTTATTCTCTGGCTCTGTCCACTCCCCGTTCCAGCTCAGCCTTCCCTCAGTGCTGTGAGGGCTGAGAGAACAGGGCAGTGCCCCCAGAGCCCTGCTCACCTGTTTGTGTTTCCTCTTGCCTTTGGTGGAGCCCTTGTCCGAGGGCTGTTTCTGGGAGTCGCGCGCGTGTTTCTCGGGAGCGCTTTTCTTCTCCGCCTTGGCGCCGTCTGTGTCCTTGTAAGGCTTCCCTGGAATCCTGGATAAGAGGCTCAGGTCAATCTTCACGATGAGTGGGTACCTTTCATCAGGATCACTCAGCGGGGACAGAAGCTCTTTCTCTTCCATAGGAGAGAACATTCTTTGCCGAAAAAAGCTGTCATCCTCCTCCATGGAAGATTTAACAGGAGTCCTATTGCTCTCAGAGTATTTGGGTGTTTGTGAGGAAGGAGGCAGACTCTCATTTTCATCTGAATCAGAGGATGAGGTATCTGTTTCGATGAATTCCCTGGATTTCTGGGCAGATTTGCTTGAAGCCTTGTATTTCTTTTTCTCTGTTGTAGGTCGAGGGGAAGACTTGGGCTCCTTCTTTATATTGGGTTTCCTGGAGCCTTTGGTGGCTGCCTTGTGCCTGTTTGAAGGGATGTTTGTTGCCATGTCTACTGGGGTTTCACTTTCTATTTTAAGACCTCCTCTGGGCTCTTCCACAGATGTCTTTTCTGCTTTCTTGGGCTGTTTTTTCCCTACAGTCCTCCTCTGAGTCGAGCTGTCGCTCTGGGCAGGTGATTTCTGCCTCCCACGACTGCTCTCCGAGCCCTTCTGGGTGGGTTTGGAATCTCTCCCCGGTGTAGAAGAAATGGAGTCCTTGGATCCACCCTGATCAGTGTACCCACTCCCTGTACCCTGATCCCGTCCCTCTTTCTTGTAGCCTTGGGAAGAAGGGATATTGCTGTCCACGGAAGAAGCTGGTGACACTTTATGGGAATTAACTTTGTTCAACCAGTTATCCAGTTGCCACTTGTTTGTGGGAGGTGGCTCTGGCTAAAAACAAAGTAAAAAACAGAGTTACACAAAATAGCTCCCATCTCTCCCATCTTCTCCATGTGGCAGCTGTATGATGCTGCACACCAAAGCACGAGGTACACCCAAAACCTGAGACACATATATGAAACACGGGCCCAAATAACACAAATTTCCCCTTTGTCTGCTCCCAACGGGCAATATTTACGCCACGGCTGTTTAGGGTTCTGACACCATATCTAACTCTGCTCTCCAACAGACAAGTGCTGGTAAAAACCACCTCAAATCAAACATCAAATGTGGCCTTATCTAGAGAATTGTCACATCCAGCACAGGAAGTGCAGCAGAGCAGCCCAGCCTGCCAGCGAGCCCACGTCGGTCTGTTTTTCCTTTAACAGTGTGAGAGTTTACAGAACTTTTGTGCTGTCCAAAGTGAGGATGAGAGGCACGGTGGTGCAGGGCAGGCCCTGGCAGCCCTACCTCGGGGGATGCACTCTGGGATGGCTCGTTGGCCTCGCTGTCACTGGAGCTGCTCTCGCTCTCCGAGTCGGAGCCGGAGCTGCTCTCGGAGCCGCTGTGGCTGCTCGAGTCATCCCTGGAGTTATCTGCTCCTTCACTGTTGTGCTGGGAAGGCTCAGAATTACTGCAACAAAAAGGAGGGAAACCAAGCATTACCCCAGGCACAAATACATCCTTCAAATGCTTCCATTAGAAGCGATAAAATGTAACATTTTAATGGATATTCAGGAGGAAATTCAGTGTGAGTGAACAGAGTTCAGCCTGGAAACAAACAGCCTTTGGGTGTTGCCCCTTCCCAAAGTGGTCAGTCTCATTTGCAGGAAATATTTAATATTATATTTAGGACTATTTAATCGCTGATTAAATTCTCATCACCTTTTGCTTTAGTACAAGGCAAAGGACAAAGCTGAATTTTGGAAAGGAGACCGAGCCAGGAGTGCTGACTGGGCTGAACATGCTGCAATCCCCCGGGAATTCCTACCTTCCAGGTGTGCTCCTTGGCACTGTCTTATCGCAGTCCTGCAATTAAAGAACAGAGCATGAAGCTTCTAGAAGCTATTTTAGGCTTGTATATACAATTAAGTTGCAAAACATTGGTTTAGAGCCTTTCATTTTTTTAAAATTCATTATTTGCAGTAGTTTAAATTGATCTGTATTTTCCTTATACAGAAAGAGAAGCAGCGTTATTTTTTCCAAGTTTTCAGCACAAATCTCTATATTCTGACTCCAGTTGTGAGAGTTCCCATTTCTATCACTAATTAATATCCTGTTTCCACCTTTTTGAATCAGATGATTCAGCATTTCACAATCATTTTCCTGAGATGCCCAGGGTAAGTGGAGTTCACCCACCCCAAGTTTTCCACCTGAAGAAAATCAAGTACCAGAACTGGGAACAGGAATAAAAGAAACCCCAGAGCAGTTGGGGTTACTGGGCAGCACAGACACATATTTTATTTTTATTTAGCATATTAAGTGCCAGTCTGGCAGAAGCTGCACAAAGTTAATCCCGAGAAGAGTAAAAAAAGAGACTTTCTGACAAAAATAAAGGTGCAGCTGCACTCCCAGGGACAGATACAGCCCACTGTCACCCCCAAACATCCCAGGGCACACAGATGTTCACACCATGAGCTCTGTAGCTGGGATGGTAGAACATAAAAAGGGGTTTATCTTTATTTAAGGAGCCATTATGTAAGTTTTAAAGTGCACTATTGTCATCTGATGTTCAGAGAAGGCCCGTGTGAAATCACTTAATAAGAATTTCTAGGTAAAAGCAAGGTGTTTCCACAAAACACGACATTTCAATTTGTTTGCAATTTTTTTCCCCAAGATCCCATTTAGGAATATCTGAGGTTTGTATAAAACCATTCCATTCCATTTTAGTTTCACAGATCTGCTGCTAAGCTGCCCAGTTTGCTGCTGGGCCACTGCTCCCTGCCCAGGGCTGCCCCATGGATGAGTGCAGAGTTTTTTTGGGAACCCATTTCAGGAACATACCTGCTCTCCATCGCTGTCTTCACTACTGCTAAGTTTTAAGTCATCTTTCAACATACTAAAGGGAAAAGGGAGAAAGTGAGACAAGTTTTTCCAAGTACTTTAATTACTTCCAAAGCATTCTGGTGGATTTCAGCACGGCACTGTTTATCCTGCGTGGGTGAGGCAGCAGACACCACTCACACATTGCACGGGTAAGAATGGTGAGCTGAGTCATTCTTCAGACAAGAATGAGGATTCAGGTACTTTGGCTCCTGAGCCCATTCTGTTAAATTTAGAAAGGAGATCTGACACAGTTTACTGCTGTGGGAGGAGGTAAGTTGTGTATGTTCAACTCCTTACACACGACGGCCAAGAATTGTGTTTGGGATGGAGGAAAGAAAGCCAAGTCCAGTGGCTGCTTCCCGTCTCGTGGTACCAGTGCAACTGTCCTAAGCCATCATTAATTACTATTATTCAAAGCCATAATTGCTTCTGGTAGTCACACACACACAGTTTCACATACTGAGAATACATGAGCACACACAGCAGGGCCTTTGTGATTTTTGGGAACATTTGATTATAAAAATAAAACATCTTACTCTGTCTGGTTCGATTCACATCTGTGGAGAGAAAATGAGAAAGAATTAAAAGTCTGAAACTCTCCTGAGTTTCATAGTGAGCTGCTCTATTGATCTGAACAGGAACATCACCCTCTGGGAGCTCATTCCTGAACTACTGGTCGTTGCTATCACTTTACAAATGATGCAAAAAGGAGATAACCTTTTCAAGGGTTTTCTTTCCCAGATCATAATCACTTTATATATATATATATTTAAAGTTGTATTGTCACAGTAAACATAATTTAAACTTCCTTCTCCTGCATCCCAGCTCAGCAGGTGTCTGAGGCTGCCTCTTGTCCTCAGGGGCTCTCCCATTCCCAGCTTTGGCACTACCACAGTTCCCTCTCAGCACCTTCCTAACCTGCCTGCTTTGGGACACTGGCTGTAGGTTTTAGGAGCTGAAGGGGGTTTCTTTTTGTTTTATTTCCTGCCCATAGGTCAGGTGTTTTCTCATCTTGTGGCAGAAGCACCAGGCTGAGTCCTGTGAGTGCATCCCAACAAAAGTGACCTGAGGAATGTCACTAACCCAGAGTCACCTTTCAGAGTCCACAACTTTCTTAACACACAATCTGCTGGTAAATGTTTATTTTTATGGGCATATTGATTTGGAAACCATCTTTTAACTGCATATCATTGATTTTTAAGTCTGAGAAAGGTGGACTACAGCCATGCAGAACATTCCAGCTGCCTCTGAGTTTTTCTGTGTTGCTGGGTCTGTGTGCAAAGACTGAGCAGAACAAATCTCACAAGATCCCAGACCCAGTTTCCTTTCTCCTCCAATCCAAAACCTTTCTTCACCCTGAATTTGTGCAACCTCCAGCTGCCAGCTCTGCAAGGCCTGTTAGGTCCTATCCCATGTTGATGTCCTTTCTGATTCCCAAACCAATTCCAAGGTCCAAGCTCCTGCTCCTCTCCTGGCAGCTGTCAGGAAAACAAAGGAGCAGAAAGGCAGCTTGGGGTGTTTTCTACTCACTCCAGTGAGCAATATTTGATTTATTGCCCCAAAAATCCTGCTGGGATATGATCCCTTTTCCCTGCCAGCCAAGGAGAAGGATGCTGGAGGCTCACTCACATTCTACTGAACATTATTTCCTAAATCTCTTACAATACAACTCTTGTCTGTGAAATGTTTTCTCAGCAGCCACTTACGATTTGGATTGATGACCATTGGATGTTTTGGATGAGGGATTGTATCGTTCTAGGAGAAGAAGAGAAGAGAAGCACAGCTGAAAACTCAGGCACAGCACAAGAATTCCCCCCAAAGCTGCCACGAGGATGCAGGGATGGATAAAGCAAGGCCATCGAGGGGACAGGAGGGAGCAGCACCCAGGTGACACCAGGTACCACCTCCCCCAGGCTGAGGGAGGAATGCAGAGGCAAAACACCAAGTACAGCAAATAATTTAACCAAGGAAATAGAAAAAATCATTTAAATCACTGCTGTGTAAACCAATACACACTTAATTTGTTATTAATGGTGTGGAGAACTGTTCTGCTCCTACCAAGATGAAACTCTTGCCTTTTGCATGCAGGATATGGGATACAGATCCACCTGCTGAGCTCTGACTGCTCCAGCATCCCCACACAGCTGCTGATGGATGAGAACCTCCACATCCCCAAACCCACCTCACACACTAATTCTGACAGCAGGAACACACCCTGATAAAATCTGCTCCTTAGTTTGGGGTTCCTTCCTTTCCCTTTCCTTTAATTCTGGTGAATAACTGAGTGTAGCTCAACAAAAACAAGAACTGAGGCTGTTAAAAGCTCTCCAGAAAATCCAGCCAGGCACAGGAAACCGGCTCTGTGTTTAATTAACCTTGGCTCTTCTTTTCCACACCTAAAGATCAGCTGCTCCTCTAACGTGAGCCTACGGTTTAGCATTATGGAATTAAGCTTCAATTTGTTTCCTTAATTCCCCACTGTATCAGATGTTCAGATTAAGCAGCTTGTGAATACCTAAGAATAAACTATTCTTCTTTTACTATTTAAGCTGTTTGATAACTTCAAGAGGGAGTGGAAGGTAACAGCACAAATTTAATTCAATTTTACCTGGTATTTACCTGAGTTTTGTGTTTCAGTAATGTTCAAATAATGGCAGTTGAAAGAAATAAAAGCTACTTTTTTCTAAAGTCCAAAAGTGCGAGAAGCTCAAAGATAATAGCATGTGATATAAGATCTTGACCAGTTCTCTCTCTTGACTTTAAAATGTCAAAGTAAAAAATGAACAGTGAAACTGCCATGTGCTTTTTCTAGCGAAATAAAAGCAAAAGCACTCTTTTGGTTTCTAGTATGTCCCTAAGCAGGCAGTTGGGGTTTTTAAGGTGTTTTGGTGTAATACTCAGTTATTTTCAAATCAATCAACCACAGAGGCATTTTGTAAAGAACTGGATCAATTAAAATATATCTTCTTCCTCAAACACACCACCCTTCCATCAGTGATAACTTTCAAGATCTGAACAAGAAACGCAAAAGAAAATCAAGCAACTTTTAACAATGTAAAACTTGAGAAAGCAGAGAAAATCTGAAGCCAGACTCCATCCTGTGACCAGTCTGGAAAACCTCATTTCCTCATTTCCTCCATCCCCTGACATCTTAGGAGATGCTGAGAACACCGAATGACAACAGGAACACATTCCAGGAAGTTTTGTGTACTCACTCTGTTCTCCAGTGCCAAAACTGGACTGCTGAGACTCCTGGGGGAACAAAAGAGCACAAGTGGGTTTTTTTCAGGGGGAATTTTAAGGCACTAAAAACCAGGCTGTAAGGAAGATATTCTTCCTATCTAATGGACGAATCTTAATCTCTGGAAAAGGGGATAAAATAACAACAAGAAAAAAAACAAAAGGATTCTTTTTCTGTGCCCCGGGGCACTCAAGGTGAGACCTTCACACTCCTCTTCCTCACCCACTTCCTGCTGTTCCCAAGGGCACATCAGGGCTGAGAATCCCAAATCCCTGTGAGCCCTCCCTAAATCCCCTCCTCCCCTGTGGTTAGGACAGAGAGGAATCGTTCAGGATGTTTGTTTATGCTCCTCAAACACACACAAACTCTGCTGCTGTTGGAAATGTTTTCCTTCCAACTCTTTTCTCCTCCTTTTCCTTCTCCAGGCACACAGAGCAATGGGAACAGGGAAAACCTCTCAACAACAAACATTCCTGAGCCACAAAGGAGCCTTAGGGACAAGGTGAGGTTTCAGATGTGATCAGCTCTGCACTCTCTGCCCCAAAGGCTCCACGTGGGGCCCTGGGAAACGCAGCCTGGGACACCCACAAACGCTCCAAAAGCCAATAAAAGGGTATTAGAGATTCACAGGATGGAAGGGACCCCAAAGCCCACCCAGTGCCACCCCTGCCATGGCAGGGACTCCTCCCACTGTCCCAGGGGCTCCAAGGACTTGTCCAGCCTGGCCTTGGGCACTGCCAGGGATCCAGGGGCAGCCACAGCTGCTCTGGGCACCCTGTGCCAGGGCCTGCCCGCCCTGACAGGGAACAATTCCTGCCCAAAATCCTATAAAACCACCCAGGAAAGATGAAGCATTGCAAATTGTATCATCTCAGTATTCTCATTTCAGAAAGTCCAATTCTAACTCCCAAGACACAGCAGATTAGGAACTTTTTTGAAATCCTAAAGTATTGTTTTAACAAATATACAGAGACTACTGATCCACTGCAAACTCCCAACCAGGCCCAAGTGCCTTTTTAAAATAGGACCTTCCTGACCTCATTTCAAAATGAGGACAACTGACAGCCCCAGAAAAATAAATTGAGTCCAATATTTTCATTTTCTAGTTCTATACACGTATTTTACTTACATGATCTGGCAATGGCAAACCAGAGCTACAATTCACCAGTGAATTCCATTTTTCCTGGCACACCTGTGACCTGGTTTTCCCTCACACCAAGCCAGGGCCAGGCAGTGGTTACAGAGGCAATTTACAGAACGGAGTTTTTAAACACACAAAAGCTTCACACAGCAAAGCACCCTTGAGATGTTTTCAATTTCCCTGAGCTTTGTGTTTCAAACAGGGAACAATGCACTGAGCAAGAATTTTGTGGATGGAGAATTTCATAAGGGGGAACTTCACCTTGGGAGGTGTTTCAAATACCTCGGCTCTTTGCTAACTGAAAGGAAGGGACAATAAAAACAATAATTTAAAAATATACAGAACTCAAGAGCAAAGCAAAGATGGAGAGAAGTCCTGTGAATAGGCACGCTTCCTTCAAAATAAACCCATTTCTTATCATTTGCACAGGTAGGAGGAGGCAGGTGGGAATCCCTGGTTACCTTTTGCCACTGGCAGCTCGGCCAAGCCAACAAACTGAGTGAAAAAAGAAACAAAAGGCCACAAACTCCACATTTCCAAAGCCACAGCACTGGGGGAGCACAGGATGGGGAGCTGGCACCCCTTCCAGCAGCACACGGAGTGGGAATTCTGCAGAGCACACCTGCCTAATCCCTCACTTGAGTCAACTTCCTATTCCAGAGGCAAAGCACTGGCTCTCAGCTAAGTGCACTTTAATGAGGTGTTATGGCTCAATGTGCAACTTTTTCCAGACCCCTTGCCATCTACTGCATACATAGTTCTTTAAGAAACTCAGAAACCAAAAAAAAAAAAGAGCAAGCTCTACTTTCACCACCCAGGTTATTTAGAGCAGCAGCTCCTACAGGTCTGCTTCAGAAAGAAATTGCAAACAACTGAAAGGAAGGAAACCCTTTAAAGCAAAGTATAATGGACTGAGGTTACACAGGGAAGACACTGGAGCAGGAAACAAAAGCTCTGACAAAAAAAAAACCTGGAGAGAGGAATTCTCCAGCTGGACAGGAGGCAGCAGGGCCAGATTCCCGGGCTGAGGGGAACGGGGCCCACTGCCAGGTAATACCTGAAACCTCAGCTCAGACCTCATTCCTGTTTCCCTGGAGGAAGTTTGTGTGTCCCAGGGATGGCTGCAGGATCCTCTGCAGAGGTACAGCACAGCCAGGCCTGCCCTGGAACCAAACCCTTCCCTCCCAGCCAGCAGCTGGGCTGCTCAGTGCATTTTATAAACATTGCCAGGATTTCTGGAGTGTCTGACTGTAAAATTATAGTGTTAGGTCACAGGAGAACATTTTTTATCAAGGCACAGGAATCTGCATTTTTCCATAGCATCCATAAAACTTTCCCTGACCCATTTTCATGGCGTTTTCTCTTCTGATCCCAAGACTTCCTGGGAACTATTGGATATATTTATAGTAATCAGAGAGGCCCCAGCCAGGAGGTTGGGCTCCTCTGAGTTACTCACTCCCTACACACAGGGAAAGTGATCCCACCCCAAGAGCCTGACAAATAAAATCAAGTGGTCCACCAAGGGCAGCTTCGTTTTTCTGCGAGCAGGAGGAACACGCCAAGCTCTGCCCACAAGGGCCGTGCTGTGAAACCCTTCAGCAGATGACTGGCAATAACTGGAGCACAGTATGAAAGAGAAGGAGCTTTCCTCCAACAGAACTGCTTGATTAAAGTAAACCACTGTTGTGTTTTGTTTGGTGGATTCTGCTCTGGGCCCAGACTGCACAAGCCTATGGCTCACTAACTCCCTGGAATTCTGCAGAGCTGCTGCTGCTGCCAAGAATGACAGAGGGGAGAAGGCAGAGGAAATTATAGGCTTTGGATGCAGAGAGAGAATTTGACAGAGTTCCACGGCTAAGATGTGCAGCCACAAAATAAAAAAAGCTGGCAAAAAGTCAAAAGACTCGGAGCAGCCATAAATGGAATTTTTTGCAAACTGGGTGAAGAGACACAATCCAGGTTGAGAGGTTCAAAAAGCCCCACAAGTCACTTTTTTTGTTCAAACGTCACCAGAGCTGTGCAGGGTTACGTGGCCTCTGTGCCACAGCCACACGGATTTCTGCACACCTTCCTCTTCCCAAACTCAGTCAAGTGCCAGGGAAACTAAAACCAAGCAGCCCCACAGCCAAGTATGCTCAAAATGCAAATGGAAAATGTCTCCCTAAAGGCCCAGGAATGAGTTCTCAAATTGGTGGAATAAGGACCTTTGTTGATGAGGAAAGGTGTGGAATTTCTTTCCTTATAAGAAAAGGTACGAAATATTTCCAGGCTGACAGTTTTATATAACACACAAATAAACCCTGACTAAAAGTAATATTTGCAAGATTAATATTGATCTAATGCTAGGAAAACAGAAAACAGGATTTATTTCTAGGTGTGCCTTCCAAAGTAAAGCTGAGAGCTGAATGGTAAATTCTGCATTTTTTGATACTGAAGAGAAGCAAAATGCAGTGAGGCAGGGCCAGGTCACACAGAGCAGGACTGCCCCTGGCTCAGGATGAGAACCTGAACTTGGACCAGTCCAGGGCAGGTTTGTGGACGTGCCCTCCCAACAGGGACTGGAACCTTTGCCTGTCACGTCAAAGCATTCACACAAAAGGATGGGATTGGAGAGACAACAGCAGAAACCTCAGTGAGAAAGTCTTCTTAAAATCATTCCCTCAGATGCTCTGTTTTGGGGAGCAATTTGGATCAAACAGGAAATTAAGAGCAACGAAGAGGTGTCTAGAGCAGCAGCTGGTCAGAGAGAGCAGGGTCTGAACTATGACAAAGGTAACTTTTAAAAGACAAACAGTGCAATTTCTTCACTCTGAAGCTTTGCCAAGTCAGGGGTGGAGCAACCCAATTCATCCCAGAGAGATGTTGAGTCTGGAGAAAAATCACGTAGTCGAGTTGAACCTTTTAGTGGTAATCAGCAGATCCAGGAACCAGACCATGAATTCCTGGGTGAGTCAGCTCCCCACGCTGGGTTTTACCCACAGCTGCCTCCCCTGCCTGTCCGGGGTTTCCAGCATCCTGCAGAGCTGCTCTTCAAGGCAAACAACTCCCCGTGTGCCCTGGAAGCCCGGAGCTGCCAGGCCCAGCCTCAGGGGAGCAGGAGAATTCCTTCCTCAGAGGTGTCAGCCCCAGCAGCTCCCCTGGACACGTGCCCTGTGCTGTCAACAGCAGCAGAGGTGGATTTCTCTCTGGAATTAATTGCTTAAACCCTTCAGCAGCTCTTAAGAATGCAGGAGGTTGGGAAGAGGATCTTTTGGAACGAGGGATTTCTTCAGCAAAACGTGATTCTTAAACTGTCTCTTTTTTTTTGTAATTGAAAAGGCGAAAGAATCTCATACCACTATTAATGGACTTCAAACTGAGAGGAAAATTCAGTTTATGCAGAAAAGCCCATTTAAATTGCTCAGCATTTACCATTCAGCCTCTGTTTTGCTACAGAACTCACTTGGTTCTACACAAAATGGTGCAAAGCATTGCCCTGTTAGGGAAAGGGCTCAAAGGCACCTTCAAGCCTCTAAAGTTTGAATTTCTCCAACAAAAATTAAAAAGGGAACCTGTATTACAGATAACTTAGCAGACTGTGCAAAGCAGAGGAAAACCAAGCACATTTTTCATAAGGCCACTGCTGACAGATGATGTGAAGAAAAATAAAGAGAGACAAAGCACTGAAGAAACCCAGAGTATACAGAACTGAATGCAGGAGTTTCAAAATCCTGATCTTTAACAGGAGTTACTTTTTCAACAGCATCCACTGTTTGATTCAGCACTGACCTTTGTTGGGAAGGGGAATTTGGAGGGTTCAGTTTTGCAGGGGGTGTGGATGGCAGTGAGAGGAGGAGGCCAGGAGTGGGTCATCTCCTAAAACACAACAAAAAGCAAAGTTATTATCAAAATAAATCAGATTTCAACCTGCAATCTGGATTCTCTCCATTTTCAGTTCATTGTTCACCCTTCACTAAGCTTTATATTCAAATCTTAATTTCCCAAATGTGCAACAAAGATTTTGCATGTAAACCTGAATGTCAAATTGCTACCCACGAGAAGAGAGTTATGACACAATAACAAGCAGCAAGGCATAAATCAATCAACTTGGTTGGCCTGAAGATAACCTGCAGTGCAAGCCAGAGTCTGATCCTTTCAGAGTGTGTGGGAAGAAGAATCCTAAGAAAAGGAAGCCTGTAGAGTTTGGGGAAAAGGGGAAAAAAAAATCAAAAGCCTGCAGCTGCAAAGTGCCTCCTTTTCTCTCAGAGCACCTCCAAGGCCCCTGGAGTACTGAAGGTCACAGGAAATAATAAGCCATGGAAATGCTCCAGAGGGATCTTTTGATCCTTTTGTGAGAGCAGACATAGAACAGGGGATCACAGGAGGGGTAAAAGGACTTGGGAAAATAACCCAGGTAGGAGAGAGGGGAAGTGCTGCCACGGGGCAGCAAAGCATTTACTATGATCTAAAGTACCAGGATTAAACCCTGCATTTTGGTGGAAGAAATGCAGCTCTGGTTCTCAGGGAGGAGGAATGCAGGAGGATCTCCAGGAGATGCTGTGCACAGCACAACACCCAGTGTCCAGCTCTGCTCCCAGTTTGTCCCAGTCTCCTGTGCTGGAGGAGCCCTGGAGAGTCCTCCTGTAACCACCTGCACTTGGACAGGCTCTGAGAGCTGCAGAGTCCTTCCCCCTCCTTGGGAATGGCTGAATTTTCAACAAAGTTGGGAAAAAGAACACAAAGAACTTACTTTGAGGATTTCATCCACGCAGCTCACCTCACCAGAGGCTGATGCCTACAAATCAAAACTCAAAATTAACATCTCCCAAATTTTCCAGGGGCTACAAACAGTTAAAAACAAACTTCAATCCTTGTTGTGACTCATATGGACTCTACATAGACACAAACAGCCCTTGCTAACTCTTTTCATCAATTTTAATATCAGATAGATCCATGCTTTTATGGCATGAGTCACAGTTATGAAGAGCAAATACATGACATCCATAAAACTGTGATAATAATCTCTCACTTTTCAATTGACGGTTAAAGTGATCACAGGCAGGCAGTGATATTAAAAACTTGTAGAGAGGGGAAAGAGAATCACAGCTTTCAATCATTTCCTGGAAGCAGCCCAGGATAATATCTGAATTCAAGTGCAGGACCGTGAATGCACAGGAATGACAAACTGCATTCCCAAGTCAAACACTCATCACAGAGCGAGCCCGGGAACAGCACTAATTACCAAACTATGAATCTTCTGCATCCCTGGCTGCCACGAGCAGAAAGAAGCCAAGTTACTAAAGGATTCACTGCAACAGCACTGATGTGACAAGTCTTCACAAATAAAGCAATTTCTGATTTCCTTACCTGTGTGCTGGATCTTACTTTGCTATCTGTTGCAATCCCAGGAACGTGGGCTTTTCTCTGGCTACCATGATTCAAGCAGTTCGACAGGAGATGAAATGAGACTTTATTGCTAGCAAAGGCTCCTTGTAAGTGAGCTGGAGTCAGAGCCTGTGTCTTAATGATTTGGGAATTACCAAACTCCTCAAAGTTGTTAACCCAATAGCATTTTATATCCAGCACAACTGATAAAAGTTCTGCACCCTGTTCAATTTGGTGTGAAGGTATAATAATCACATCTAGTAATTGCTACTCACTTCAAAAGAAAATCTGATACAGGCAGGTTGTATCAACAACTCTAAACCAATTCAGCTCCCAGGATCAACAATGTATTTACCCAGCTCGTCAAAATATTTGTGGATATCCTACAATTTCCCTAACTCCTGACTAGAGAAATACTCTGTGAAAATTGGCCTCTTGGGGTTAAGTAAGCCTTTCTGAATGTCTCAGCCTTGATTTAATAAAAATCCCAGTATCCACACTGAAGAAGCAGAAGACAAAAATAATTACTTTTGCGCTCTCCCCATCGAAAATACGGCTTAGCCGAAGGTGCTTTGAGTAACAAAAACACAGTGTTTACTAAAAACTCCATTTGGGTTAGGCAAATTGGGATTTTGGAGGGGCTGGGAAACCCCAGCCTGAGCAGGTTTACATCTAAGGCGGCAGGACACAGCCACCAACTTACATCCAGCGGCTGAGAAGGAATTTTCAGCTTGGTCAGGTGCGCTTTGCTGCTGGGCTTCAGCTCGTTGACGCCGCCGCTGTGGGTCTGGCCGCTGTAGTGTTCCGAGGATAACTTTGGTTCCATGGATTCCTGCCCATCCATCGGCCTGACGTAGGCCGTGGGTTTCTGCAGCATCGAGCTGGACTTGGACATGAGCGAGGGAGGGAAGGACTGGTTCGAGTGCTGCCCGCTGGCGAAGGAGGGCACGCGCGAGGGAGAGTCCCAGCTGGGCTCGGGGTCGCGGGGCGATTTGGAGCGCTGGTGGTCTTTGCCGTGGTGGTCGCCGCCGTGGGCTCTGGAGTGGCCCGAGGCCAGCGAGGACACGGCCGGCGGCTTCCCGGGGCTGCCGGAGCGGCCCTTGGAGTGCTCGGAGCCGTGCTGGCCCTTCTTGCGGCCGCCGTAGGAGTCCCGCTCGTGCCGGGCCCCCGCGGCCGCGCCACCCCCCGAGCGCTGCCCGTGGCCCCCCAGCCCCGCCGAGCGTTTCTGGGACTGGGCCGAGGTGCTGGGGGCCGGCCCCACCGGGGTCCATTTGCTGCTCTGGTGGGAGCCCGCGCCGTGCCGCTGCTCGCCGAAGAACCCGGCCGGGGCTTTGTCATCGGGCGCCGAGGGGACCGAGGGCTTGGGAATGGCGACGATCTTCTGGAGCGGCCGGTCCCCGATGAGATCCGTCATCTCATCATAGTTACCGAGCATGCTCTGGATGCGGCTGGACAGCTTGTCTTCTTTGCTGGTCTGGGACGACGAGACACAAAAATCGGCATTTAGAACCCATCACAACCCCCCACACGGTTAAATGATCCCACGGCTACAGCACTTCACCCGAATTTCAGCTAGAACACACCTCTTTCTCTGCCAGCGTTTCCAATTCTGAGTTTTAGCTCTTAAAACAGCAATTTGACTCATTAAAACATATTCAAAATGTGTAATAACGCATATTTAAGTCCCTAAAGCAGACTAAAAATTCATATTTAACTCCCTGAAGCAGACTGAAAATTCGGCAGCAGGAGCAGCTGAACCAGCAATAATCAAATAATGCACTGCTGAGCTGGATGCAAGTTCCAAAGTTGCAGATGCCTCCTATCACCTTACAGACTGTAATTTCTCTGATACAGAATGCATCAGTCCTAAAAGGCTTTAATTAGCAGTGAAATAAAATCAACTTAACCTCACCCCCGTAAGTCATTTTTAATTGGTATTTATATTGGCACAATGTTTGTTGCACACAGTTAAAAGGGTTCTTTCTTCCATAACCATTTTGTTTTCCAAATCTGGGATCCTCAATCATTCCCCCATGCACCCCAGCCAGCTCCAGTTAACTTCATACATGCAGAATTTGGTTATCGAGCACAAGAAAGTGATGGGAGGACAGGAATAAAAAAACCACCAGGTATTTCTCAACTTTCCTCCTGCAAGAAGAGAGTTTTCAGTCATATTTCCTGCAAACCAGCTGAAATTTCAACAAGGGAAGGGTTTGCTTTCAAACTGAGTTTTGAACTACGTAATTAACATATTAAATAATATTTTATTAGTTGTTCCAGAATTAGGTTATTTTTTCCAGTTCTGTTCAGTAAAACAACCTGGAAGGAAACCCAGCACAGGCTGAAAGCTGTGCAGGACCACAAACAGAATTAACTCCTTCAAAACAAACTAAACATCAGATACAAACTACTGGAGCACTACTGGAGCTGATAACTGTAGTATCAAACATCCCAGCATTTAAAATTAACCTCCCATTTAAACATTCTCTTCCTGAACTTATTCAGGTCTGGATTCCGTTGATAAAAGGTTAGAAATTTTAGCAACAGGCTACAGCACCCCAAAAATGGTAATTTGGCATCACACAATGGACAGTTTCATTGCTTTGAGTCACTGTATAGAGGGTGAAGGAAAAATTTTTGATGGTTTTATTTTCCTTTTTCTCACTCCCTAGAAAGGCTCCTCCCCTTCCCAAGCATTATAAATCTGCCCGTGGAGCCGTGACTGTCCAGCTTGATTTTCAAGCCCCGCTTAAACACTTGGCTGGTAAGAACTTCTGATCTAACAGGAAGGCAGATAAAAACAAAACACGAATTTGCACCTGATTTCTGTTATAAAGCCTGCATTTTTCTGAGGTGCAGGGAACTCACCACTTTGTAGGGCTCAGCAAAGAGAGGAGAGTTGGGTGGGAAGGCTTCGTCACCCTGCTGAATTTCTTGATTTCGCCTTTCCCTTTCTTTCATACGCAGCACATTCCGGTCTTCACGGTTCATGTTGCTACGAGCAAAAAGATCAGTCCCGATCACAGAGGGAAGCAGGAGGGATGTGAGGGCCCAGGGGAGGGATGTGAGGGCCCAGGGGAGGGATGAGAGTGCCCAAAGGAGGGATCTAAGTGCCCCCAGGCAGTTTCTGGCCCTGTTTGGCCACTGAACGATCTCTGTTAAGAGCCCTCTGATGGCCACAATGCCGCAAAACTGTCCAATTTCAGCCCCCTCCAAAGGGCTGCAACCCCCAACCAACAGCTGGCTGCTAGCAGGGAAACTTTGTGCAGCAATAAAAAAAATAAAACCGAAAAAAACCCACCAAGTCCTCAGGCAAGTAACTATTTCAAACCACCTCACCTCGCTCGAATCATCTCGGTTCCAGCCCACGCCAAACATCTCCCATTCATTTCTAAAATACCTTTTCTCCCCCACATCCCCCAGATGTTCTGCCATCCCCCCACCCATTCAGTGCCTGACTGCTCCTGTAGATCAGGGTTATTTTTGGTGCTGACATACCTTTTTTTGGCACCCATTCTCCAACATATTCTAACCTCAAGCTTTGATGTGGTTTCCAGGTCTCTCTCCCTCCCTGATTCCCAAAAGGCATTTCAATTCAAAGCAGTAATTTCAGGGAAGTTCTAGCAATAATGCACCTTTTGCCTTGGATTGTATCCTCCTACTGCAAAAATGCAGATTAAAAACCTGCCATTCCCCCTCCTTAACAAACTTTCCTTTGCAGTTTGGTCTCGCTGCTTGTGTTAACGGAAATACATCAAATTCTTACCAAACACACACAAAAGTTGGAAAGATACTCCCTCTGAGCTTGACACAGCATTGGGACATCGAGGAGTAAACAAAATGAGGTGATAAATAAGGTGCCACTAACGCCTTTAACATCAAATCCCAGAATGGTTTGGGTGGGGAGGGACCTTAAAGCCCACCCAGTGCCACCCCTGCCATGGCAGGGACACCTCCCACTGTCCCAGGCTGCTCCAAGCCCTGTCCAGCCTGGCCTGGGACACTGCCAGGGATCCAGGGGCAGCCACAGTATGTGCTAAACTCTGCATCAAGAGATGTAGAAATGCTCTTTACTGATCTGCACAAAGTACAGAAGGTGCATCCAGGGAAGAAACCGATGTTCTACCACGTAATTTGCAGTCTAAAATTAAAATGTTGGCTGCTTAGAAAATCATTATTTCATGTCTTTAGGCAGCTGTCTGATTATTAAAAATAATAAATGACTTGTTGAGCATGACTCTGAAAGCTGTGCAAACCCACCTACTGCATTCTCAACCAAAAAACTTCAACCCATCACTCAGTTTTTAAAACGTGAATCTTTTCACCTCAGTAACCTCTTATAACCTCTTACATTTCCTCCCCATTTGGCCTCACTGTGTCTGTGGCCCTGAAAGCAGTGAAATCTCCCAAACCAGACTAAAGCCAGGGGTAAGTTGAGATCTTTGATGCTTTCCAAGGCACCAGATTTATTGTATTTCTCTGCCTTGCACACAAGGTACAAGCACTGCCATCACCCAACTCTGTGCTGATACCAAGCTCGTGAACACAACTCGGATTTTATGTGAAATATCCCTTTTTTCTCCAGTTCTCCCGTAAGCTGCTGAACTTACACAGCACACCACAGGTGGCCATCAAGGCTGGGAGAGGGATCTGTGCACTGGAATGTGGCCAGCAAACTCCTGGGATCGTTCTGGCATTGATGACAAACTTGTTTTAGAAGTTTGAGGCTTAAAAAGCTCTTTCTTGAGACTGTAGCCCAGTTTGTTACATATGCGTGATTTCAACACAGATAAATATCAGATTTAATTACAGACACTGATCAGTTAAAGCCAACTGGAACAGTCTGAGTCCATGGCATTTACAATTAAAGGCAAATTTTGAGGCAGGGAATAGGAATGCTCTGGGTTCTGGGTGGTTCATTCCCAGCAACACAACAAGATCAGGAATTACATACAGCTTTATATCCAGAATATTATAAGCCTGACAAAGACTTTTACACCTCTGTTTTCCAAACACAGGGTTAAATATTTACAAAGACCTTCACTATTTCTTACAGAGACAAGTGTCATCTTTTAAAATTGCATCAACATTTCCTATAACTCTTAGAGCTGAAGAAAATCATTTGCACCAACACTGTCACACAAAGGGAACATTACAGCAAAAATTCACTTGAGATCTGAGCAGGTGCAAACCCAGAGCTGATCTGGCTGTACCTGCCCAGGTCAATGTAAAATTAGTCATCAGAAAGACACCAATTAATGACACTTTTAACCACTCCTCCCCAGCCTTTTGTAATACAGTAAATGATAAACACCTTCATGGGGAGTCACCTTGATTGTATGGGGATTTAGTTTAGGGGCTTTTAACTCTTTTACATTTCTTATTAGAGCAAATAGTCTGACTGTGATACAAGTCAGACTTGCTGGTATCTAATCATCCAATCTCCACACAGAGCTATTTTAAGTGCCTATAACGTGTACAAGGCCATTAAAATCACACCAGCATTAAATGTGTAAATAGAGGAAGTTCGTGGGGCTTCCTCAGCTCTGTACTTCAGACAACTTCCCACTCAAACCCACATCTTCCACAGCCACAAGCCTACCAGAAGGGAAACGTTCCCATGCTCAGGAAAAGCAAGGAGAGGTTCTTTGAAAGGCAGATGGCCAAGGCCCGTCTGCTCATCAGCATTGCTGGTAATTAACTCCAGCAGGTAGGAAACTGCAGGAGTTCAGTTTTCAGACCACTTCAACTTGTAACAGACCTTTAACATCCACTAAAATGTGCTGCTCCCACCACTCCTACCCCAGCCCCTGGGAACGAGGACAGCACCTCTGCTCCCTCTCTGCACAGGCCTGCAAGTGGAAGATGAAGAGCCTGTTGCCTTGTACCTGATGCTACCAAGATGATCCTGCTAAAATTTCTCTTTTCTCAGGTGGGCTGAGCTAAAGTGCATAGGAGGAGTAGAACCAGGCTAAGAGAGCCAGAACAACGTCCCTGCAGCAAGGGCCAAAGTCATCTTAGTTTCCACATCTGGGAAAAGTTCAAAAATTTTTTAAAAATCAGAAATCAGGCCTAAAGCACAGCAGAGTATTTCATTTTTAGGAAGTTAAGCCCTACATGGTTTGAGTCACTCCTCCTGCAGTGTGTCCCACTGTACTTTGACCAGTCCCTGTGTCTGAGACTCCCCAGCACAACCAACCCTTCATATCTCACACCTCTGCTCCAGCTCCTCAGGAGGAGTTGAAAGCAAGCAGGAAATCCAGCAGGGAATTCACACACTCCGGAGCCAGCCTCCCCCGGTGTGTATTCACCATCCTCTGCTGCTCCAGGCTGAGCACATCCATCACCCAGACCACACACACAGCTTGCATCTCTCCTTCCAACCTCTTCCTCAATCCCACTTGGTATTTCTGCTCATCCCTAATGCACCAAGGGCACGGCTCTGGCTGGAGAGATCACCACCTTGGATGTGTAACCTGTGGGATGAGTTGGCGCTGCCTTCTCCTCTCCCTCACCCCTGGGACTTTTGGGCCACAGCTCCAGACTAAAGACAAACCCCAACCAGCACACCCACACTGCCTGAGTTTTCCTGGCAAAGCTGTTAAAACAAAGAGGACCTTGGCCAAACCCTTCTCAGCCCCCTGAACCACATCAGGCAGCCCAGTCCTCGCTCCGGCCCAGCACCAGCAGCATCTCTCCATCTCCCCAGACACCGTGAGGCAAAACCATCAAAGGGGAAGGTTGGCCCCAGGAACCTCCACACAAGCCCATCCAAAGGGACCCGACCCCACCACACCTCAGCCAGCCATCAGCACACCTTCAAAGCCTGCTTACAACACCTCCACTTCCTTCCAGACATCCTCATTTAACTCCAGGGATTCTTCAGTCTCGATTGGTTTCATAAGCAAGAGGAATCAAACAGTTAATTGGTTAATTGGCTGCGATGAAACCCCAATTTTGTTTGACAACTTTTGGCCAGGAAGGATAAACAGGCTGAGAGGGAACGTGCAGGATCCCAGCTCCATGTGGGGCACACCCAGCTGCGGGGGCACACCCAGCTCCCATGATTTCATCCTTTTTTTCTTAAAAGGAAGAGGAAAAAGAGCCGGAGAGCCTGCCTGTAACAAGGAATGATGTTTTCAGAAGGCATTTAAAAATACCTGAAGCTGCCTTAATGCTGCATCCACAGACACCTGTTGATTATTTCAAATATTCTTTTTACCATGGGCAAGTGGCATCTCAGCAGCTGGCACAGGACACTTCTCCCAGCTTGTGCATCAAGTGGGGCATCATCACAAATCCTGCCCTGAAATCATGTGCATGAGCCTAAAATGCTACTCTGTCAGCTTTTAATACAAATGCACTCCCAGAGGAGCTGTTTAAAAAGGGAGACATTGAAAAATAACTACCCTGCAACAACAAAATTAACACAAAAACACCAACACACAAAGAGGAGCATGCCCTGGTGTCACCAGGAGTTACTTATAGAAATATACATATAATCTTCCACTTTCCATGTGATGGTGAAGAAGAAAACCAGAAAAAAAATGTAACATTTCCTACTGAAACAACACAGCTTTGCCCAAAAAACCCACAAACAGGACAATTCTCCGGGACAGGTTTAGAGGATAACTGTGATGGTGCAAATGCAGAAGCAGCAGAATCACCTTCAGAGTTTTATAACTGAAATAAGGAACACAACTAAAAACAAGAGCTTACACAGAATCCAAGTAGCTTTTGCATGCGTGCAGACAGAGTAAAAAACCAACTTCCCAAAAGTATGAAGTTTTCTGTTTGTGTCCCTCACCTTCTGACACAAAGGCTCCGTGCCAAGGGAAGGGGATCCGGTTTGGGATGGCTCCTGGTGCACGTGGGATCTGCTCTGCCAAAGGAAAGGTTCTGATACCCCCAGTACCCCAAAATTCTCTCCCATAACTCAGTACCACAGGGTGAGGCTGCACAGGTGAACACAGGAAACCCTGAGCCATCATCTTGCTCAACTATTTTGATGAGAATCAACTTTTCCACAGCTCCAAGGTTTCATTGTACAAATACAATTGTACTGGTAATACGATACAAATATAAATCAGATTCGCCACGAACTGAAACATAAATGTTTCTCATTCCTACAATATAAACACAAATGCTTCTATCCCACCCTTCACATCAGGAATTCCCACTGCACATTCAACAGGGAGAATATCATAAAGTGCCTCAAGAGCTGTCTGGGAACACCTTTGTACATATTGAGGGTAGGAGAGCTTTAAATAAAAATAATAAAAAAGTGAGTTGGCCTAGGTCTGGTTAATGTTTGACAAGAACTCCCAGGGAGGGCAGAGCCAGCAGTTTGCTGCAGGCACTTCTCCTTCCCACCCAGCTCTGGAGCACCCAGAAATCCCCAGCAAGCACGATATGCCCGGACTTGTGCTGCTCCCCAGACAAAGCAGCACAAATCCTTCACCACCGTTAGCTGAGAGGAATTCCACAGCACTTTCTGTGGGAGCACGGCCCTCATTCCAGCACCTCAGTCAAGTGATGGTGCACGTAATTACATCCTGCTTTTGAGTTTCAGCTGCCAGAGTCCCCTTCATCCCTCAGATATCAGGTTCCCTGAGGATCAACCAGCATCTTCCACGTGAGAAGCAAACGCACAGCGACGGCGGATAAAAGAATTACAACGATCATTTGTAACTCAACACTAACCACTGGCAAAGGACTTGGGGATCCTTTAGCAAGAGGCTCTGTAAATGCAACATTTCATTTAACAAGGCCAGATGAGAACTGAGTGCATCGTTCATCACACGTGAGATGCAGCACACAGAAGCAAGGGAGAAATGGAGTTTGGGTTGGAAGAGACTTCAGAAATTATCCAGCTCCACTCCTCCTGCCACGGTAAGGTAAAAGAACTAACTAAGGTAAAAGTGAACCCCCAGCAACTAGATTTTAGAAGCCACATCAAGGAGGACATTTCTAAACTCAGCACTTGCACTGCAGCTCATTTAATACAATTTTAAGTCCATTTTTAGATCATACTACTAAAACAGCTTAAAATTGTTTATATTCAAGGATTTGCAAGACCGGTTTGATGTAATTCACTCAAGGGACCTTAAAAATGCACAACCACGTATCTTAAATGCCTCATTTTTGTGCAGAAGTACTACCCAGGAGGGAAAACATCTGGCCCCACCTCCCTGATGAACACAGGAATTAATTCCAAACTCTTTTCCTTCACAGGGAGCACAGCTGCTCCAAGGACATCAGTCCCCCCTTTCTGTTCTGTCTCTTCAGGAATGGGAGGGGAACAGGAAAGGCCAGCAAGTGACAGCACAGATTCCTGCTCCCTCCTGCTCTCTCCAGGGCCAGGGAGCAGAGGGAGGGTCACTCCCCCACCCACTGTCCCTCCCTCGCCAGGCTCCATCCCGGGAGACACCAGAGAAGCCACAGCACCAGCCCTGACTCAGAGGAGAGCCTCCGGGGTGGACACCACGACACCACAAAGCCACTCCAAATGTCCCTTTCTGCACCTACCCCAAGGCCAGGTCAGGATTCCAGGTCAGGTAAGACACAGGAGTCCCAAGGAACTCCGGCCACAAGAACCAGCCCGAGCCAGGAGAGGGAAGTGAAGCTGCTGCTGCTGCTCAGCAAAGCTGAATTTCAACTTTGCCTTCTGGAGCCTTTGCATTTCTATCTGCTTCATCCTGCCATATCTACTCTGAGGAACAGGGGACTCTCTTAACCAGGCAGTGGAATTCCTCTGAGACCCTGAGCACATCCACAGCTGAGCAGATCACCAAGGCAGCAGCCCAGCAGTGCAGACTGAGCTCGAGCTCAGCCATCCACCACGAACACTCTTCTCTTTCTCACTTCCATCTCCCACCCAACCAAGGACATCCTCCCCATCCTTTCCATTCTCCATCGCTGGGAGAGTCTTTAATTCCCCCAGTGCCAAGATGGACCAGCACAAATTCAGCATTTTTACACACAATCCTTTCATGTCCACACAGGCTAACCAAAGCATATTCCAACAGAGTTTCCCAACAAATTTCTGCCCTTTAATTGGGCAGAAACTTAATAACCCAATTCCTGTGCCTACATGTTCATCTGCTCAAACTTTGAAGACAAGACAATTGGCATTTAGATTTTATTAAGCAATAGTTATTCAGACATCTAACATTAATCTGGCTATTATCATTCTGACTTCCTCCCAATAATTTACTTTCATAAAAGACATCATTACATTTGAGTGCTATGAACTCTGGCATTAGGATTAAGAAAGGATTCACTTGACAGAAATTCTCTGATAAATCTGCTCTGTGCGAGATCTGAAACAGCAGACAAGGTTTTAATGAGGTGCCATCTAAACCAGGAGTGAAAAGGCAAAAGGGAAAATCGCATTTGAGGTTCACAACCTTCTCCCATCTCAACGACAGAAAAAGAAAAGAGAGAAAAAGTTTATCAGACACTTCACCCTGGTTTAACTGTCACTTCCTCCAGCCTCAGTGTAAGATCATGTCTGCACCGCCTCACAAGACATTTATCTTGGACTTCCCTCCGTGGCCAAGGCTCACCCACTGCGTCATCCCTCACTGAACTGAACATCAGGGCTGGAGACGATCATGCTGCAGTGTGGCTGTGAGGGATGGAGGAAGAGCAGGAGGATGCTGAGAGCAGGTCAGCAGAGAACCAGAATTACAAACCTCACTGTCCAATGATTTAACTCTCCTCAGAACCACGGGAAACCACTCGGGCTGAGCCACAGAACAACTGAGAGGCCCAAAGGGAATTCTGTGTCCAGGCTGTTCCCAGAACAGCTGCAGGGGAAGCTCCAAAACCACCGCGGTGGATCCACGTCAGCATCGATGCATTTTCTAAATTGTCGTCAATGTATTACCACCCATATCTGGTCAAAAGTGGTGGCCTGAACCCTCATGGTGCCACTGCTCCCCATTGGCAGCTGCAGCAGTTCTAGGATTGCTTTGCAGCTCGAAGATTTCACAAAATCCACATTTCTGAGTGCCAGAAAAGTGAGAATATAACTTTTCCCTCCCAGTCTCCAGCTCTAACTTGTATGCAAAGGGTTTACCAAACTCGGCATCATTTCCAACTTGTCTAAAACCTGCTGTCAGAACATGACAGCTTTGAGACCTGGGATACTTCCTGGTACCTTCAAACTTTCTTCTTAAATTTAAACACGCTGAAGATGAGAGCACAGAGGAGTCAGAACTCTGGAAAAACCTAGGGAGGAGGAGCAGTTAAGATCTGCAGGCAGAGCAAAAAAAATTTGGAAGCGAGAGGAAGGGCCCAGAACTGTCTACAGAGGGAAGCTGAAACACAGCAGGAAAGCCACAGCTTTGATGTGCTGTGCTTCCAAACAAACATTGCCTAAAACGTTGGAAAGTTTTCATTTTTCATCCCACCTACTAAATGCCACCTGTACTTTACAATCCCCCTGAGCACGCTGAGAAAAACATTCACATTTCTGCCCCCACGGAGTAATGGGGCATTTAGTGTAGCATCTTTTACCTCAGGTAAACAGTTGATAAATGTTAATTTAGCTGTACAAACTCTTTTAGTACAAATTACATCATATTTTCCCATAATAATAATGATGTTTGGATTTTTTTTCCCCCCCCATAGTTCCTACGACTTTTTGCACTTTTCTGGATGTGGCCTTAAACCAAAAGACACGAAACTACAAAATACAGAATTTTACCAACGAATTTCCCCTCCAGCCAGTGAGACCCGGCGGGTTTTGCCACCAGAAGGAGAAGTTCAGCTTTTCGTGGCACGAAGTTAAAGGCAAACACGAGAACCATTGCAAAAGCCGTGTCAAAATTCAGTTGGGTTTCAAAACCCTTTCATGCAAGAGGCCACTTCACACCGAGCTGGGTCAGGGCTGGAGCCTGGAAACGGCTCTGGAAAAGCCAAATCTGCTTCCAAATTCCAGACAGAAATTCCATGGTGAGACCTGCTAAAGCTCCCAGGCCGTGCTGGGCAAAGCAGGCACCAGGCACTGATGGACACCCCGAGCTGGGGGTTCAATTAATGCAATTCTTCTAAGCACAAGTTCAAATTAATTCATTTTTTTTAAGGTATGACTCACTATTTATAGTGAGAGTCACACGTAATAATATTTTTTTAAAAAAAATTTGAATAATGCTTTGAAATAAATTGTATGGCAAGGAATCAGGCCATTAGAGCAGCTAATGAGATCCAAATTTCATACTCTAAAACAGCAATGAAGATTAAACCACACCCATTTCTGACCATCCTGAGCTTCAAGTCTGTCAGCAAATCGTGACTGGACGGATTTGAACACTCCTCTGAATAAATAAGGAAAAACAAACACAAACATTTTTGAATGCCAATTCAGCATGGACCTTGCTTCACGTGGCCAGGAAATAATGCAACTTTTTCCACTTAAAAAAAGGAGAAAGCTGAAGAAAAAAAAAAACGAAGAAAAAACCTGAAGAAAGTAGTTTTTTAGGAGGTTATTAGTGATTAACAAATTTAAGCTGAAGACTACTTGTTAAAACTCTCTCCTATTAAAACATATTTCTGGTAATTATTGGCTGAGAATGTGTCACAGTGCAAAGTCCTCACTTGTGTTTTTTGCTCATTAAATATAATTAGTGGAGCTCTTTCAGCACGAGCAGTTGCTCCAGGAAAAACCTTTTCACCCTTTATCTTTTAAAGGCTGGTTTACACCAAACACCAGTTTCCACCATGGCAAATCGATGCTATAACATGATGCTAATTCACCCTATCAGCATCAGAAGGCTAAATTAAATCCAAATTAATTAGCTTAAAAATAAATTCATTAACTAGAAATCCCAAACTTCACCAGGCAATTTAAACCAATATTCCATGTAGCCACAGTGCTTTTCACCCACCCCCAGGGGGGATTCCAGTGGGTCCAAAACAGTCAGAGATGAACTGGAAGGTTTCATGGGAAATGCCAAACAAACAGAGCACCCCACTCCAAAATATAAAAAAACCCTCCTCAAAACACACAAACAAACTCTCAGGAAGCTCTGTTCCACAGAGGACAACTCAGAACATAAAAACCCCCCAGGAGATAGGGAGAATATCAGTACATCAATCCATTTCATCTCCTCTTTGTGCTTCAAGGCCTCTCGGAGTGACAAAATTACAATAATCTTTGTAAAATCAAGTATTTTTCACTCAGCAATTTCCATTCGGTTCATTTTATTTATGCCAAAGCACAGGACAACTTGTTCCTTGAAGTTCTTCAACCTGTTTCCCATATTCCATTTTTTGAAATTTCCATCTTAACGTTTTCCAGTCTGGATTTTGACCAAACAATTTAAAAATTATCTTTAAACAAGGAAATGCTTATGTTAATTATAACGCAACACTGGAAAGTTACGTTGGCAGATCTCTCAAATTATTCTCTTTTTCCACAGAAACTCTGGTTGTTCCTCTGCCCACGAAACGCGCGACATCACACAAACTAAATTCCCATTTTGATGTAGCTTTTTTTGGTTTCCTGTTCCTCCTCACCGTGGGGAAAAACAGAATTACAGAATTGTTTAGGCTGGAAAAGATGTCCGAGTTCCTCGAGTCCAAGCACTGCCACTGCCCCAAGTGCCCCCTCCACACTTTAACCCACGCAGGGCTGGGCACTCCAGGCTGGACAACCCTTTCCATGAAGGAATTTCCCCAATATCCAGCCTGAACCTCCCCTGGCACAGCTCGAGGCCGTTGTCCCTTGTCCTGTGGCTGCTCCTGGGCCTTTGGGATTTCCTGAACACTTCCCCCTCCAGAGTTCCTCTGCAGCCAAACCATACAAAGGGAATTGTGGACTCTTATCTCTTCATCCTCCTCGCTTTAATGATTTGTGCACATCAAAGCCTGATTAAAACCATTTAAGCACTTCCATCACCGAAATCTCTTTAACGTCTTTTGGAAATTAAATTAAATTAAGAAACAAAAAAAAAACCCCTCCTCCATGTGAATGCACAAAGCTGGACAATTATGATCAGGTTTGAGCTTTTATAATCATGTCAGTGGGAATGGGGAAATACATGGCAGCACACAGTTTTTGAAGCCTAATTTATACAAAAACACAGCAGACAACCAATGTAAATATCCAATACTCATTTAAAAATCAGACACCTTCAACAGGATCACACCAAGGAAAGTGAACATTAAGAATTCCAAAGGAAAATTAAGTGAAAAACTGAATGACTGTTCAATGGCATAAAATTTCCACAGGAACCGACTGCTGAGGGAAATATCTACTCTGGAACAATTTACCCCGGTGAAATCTTAGAATCCCAGCTGAGGACAAGTGGAAAGAGTTTCCTCTGTCTCAGGAGTTTGTCACTGATCACAAACACTGTTTTCCCAGCGTCTGGTTCTGCAAATTAAACATTCTTTATTCTCCTCTCAAACTGGAGAATGTCTGTCTATGAAGTGATGTAGGACCCGACTGCCGTGAGGCACCAAAGCCTCGCCCCCACTTCCAGGAGATGACAAAGTGACACCAAGAAACCTGGCTGCCCTCTCATCTCAACACCACGCACACCAAAGGTTACGGAGCTGGAAAAGCTCAAAGTTCCGGGATCTGCTTTGGTCTGAGACCTTTTCTGAGCCAAGCCTCAGCCAGCCCAGCAGCTGCAGGAGGAGCACAACCACTCCAGGGCTCATCCCTGCCCCTCCGTGAGGAACCCACTGAGCTCAAAAGCGGAGGGAAGTTTCCAGCCCAAAGGACAAACAGCTCAAAGCTGCTCTTGGAAACTGTAAATAACGTGGGAACATCAATCCTTCAGATCCTCCACACCATTATCCTGCCTCCTTATGCTCCCAGTGTAGTTCTGGGAATAGTGAGAAACTGCTGTGGGGCTGCAGAGGAGCACACCAATCCACAGGGAGAGATAGGGAATGATAAAACAGCCTCTCCTGGAAAACATGATCGCTACAGGATTACACATTAGGAAAAGCACACTCTATTTGTTTAATTACAAAACATGAAAGCAGCACGTTCAAGTAATTTATCCATAAATGGTGTGACGTGAATAAAAACTAAGATGAACTGTAAAAAAAAAAAGTCAGTAAAAGGGAGCTCTGAGCCGCTTCATGAGGTGTTGTTTTCCATAAAAAGATGAGCAGGAAGATTTCTCCTAATGAGCTGTTAACAGAAGAAAATTAGTTCAAGACTTCAGGGCAAGAACTTCCCTTATTCCAGGTTTGTACAGTATGGAGTAAAAGGAGATTTATTTTTTTTCCCTGCTGGTACCTGGTGCTACTGGCAGTGAATAACCCAGGTTTTACATTCATCAGCAAGAATTAATGAACCAAGGAAGAACAAGAGACAAGACAACCTGAAGAACTCCAATCACTGGGGAGAAAAGACAGAGTTAGGGGAAAAAAGAGGGGACTGAAACGCAGAGCTGAAGAAAGAAACTTGGGAAGTTGTAAAAGTCTGAGAGCCTGGGGAGATGGCAGACGCTGAGGGAGACTCGAGGGCATGAGGCAAACAACTCCCAGCTCCAGGGAACTCGGAATTTTGGCCGGCATGTCCGAGGCTGGCCCGGCCCCAAGGAGCTGCTCACCTCAGAGAGCACCAGCACTGCCCCAAACTGGGAAGTGCTAATTCAGCTGGAATACTGCACCTAGTGCGAGCAGCTAAAAAGGGAATAAAGCCGGATTCCTGCAGGAGACAGGAGCCAGAGAACAGCACAGCCCCGGCACTCGGGGCTGACTGTGCTCCCGGCGACAGGAAGGAGCAGGGGCTGTGAGTTTGGATTTCCTAAGCAGTGACAGCAGCCCTGTCATTTCACAAGCTGCAGAGCATCTCGTTAGTCATGAGTGACTGCAGAGAGGGAACCATCCTGCAAGAGAAGAATAACTGCTACACAAGTTCTTTCATCCTGAGTTTTGCAATTCTATGAACTTGATTGCTTATTTTCTTAGTTTAACACAGTTAGCAAGACATTTTACATACATCTAACCCTGCTCTAGCTAAATGTAATCTGCTAAAGTTTCTTGACTCGTTTCCAGACACTTCCTCTTCATCCTACAGCCCCTCCATCTCCCCACAGCTCGGGGTGTTCTGATCTCCCAATTTAGAGAAGATAACACCAACCTCATTTTGGGTCATACTCTGAGGTAGACACTGAAGGCAAAGGGGGACAGGGGGGTCTTGGTGGGAAGGGACCTCCAAGCCCATCCAGTGCCACCTCCCACTGTCCCAGGCTGCTCCAAACTCCAATGTCCAGCCTGGCCCTGGACACTGCCAGGGATCCAGGGGCAGCCACAGCTGCTCTGGGCACCCTGTGCCAGGGCCTGCCCACCCTCACAGGGAAGGATTTCTTCTGTGGATCTAATCTAAACTGAAATTTAAGTATCTAATCTCAAATTCAGTTATTTCTGAGCCTCTGCTGAAGATAACTGTGACATCATAGTAGCGAGAGAAAGGAAACGGGCCTGTAGAGCAAACCACAGGTGAGTAACAAACTGAAATTATGTGGCCAAGAACAATTATTGCCACAGAAAAGAAACCTCAGTCACCAAAAACTCCAGACTATCCCTACATCCTCACACAGGGGGACTCCAAACACGCACTGCAACTCATGCTCCTCCCAGCTCAGCACACACGTTGCTGAGGCCTCTTGGAAGCTGCTCAAGCTCTCTCCACGTGCCCAAATCTGCCCATGGCAGAGGTGCTGCTTTCCTGGCTCAGCTCTCCAGACTCAACCCTCAGTATTTCCGCCCTCAACGTTGCAAATTTCTGATGATCTGGAGCAAAGAGTAAGAGCAGGGATGATCACAAAACTCCCAAACCAAGAGGATGAGCTGGAAGGGGAGGGAGGGAGGGAGGCACCAGCAACAGGCACGAGCAGCTTTGGCACCTGTCCTAAGCACTGAAAACGCCGTGGGGGACACAAGGACAGCAGTGCCACCATCACCTGGTCACTGATCCCTGCTGCCAGGCACCAGAGCAGCCAAGAGCCCTGTCCCAGTCAGTAAGGCACAGGTCACACGTGTCCTGAGTCACATCCGACACGGGAGCACCCACGCTGGAAAAGGCTGGGGCAGGACACAAGCCCAGCAGGGGAGCTTGGCTCTGTTAATGTATCTCCCCGCAGGAGAAACTGCCCTGCCAATGCCACCCTGGCACGGGCCAGCTGCAACCCCAGGACACATTTCTGCTGCAGCTCTTCACCTGCAAGGCCCCCAGGAAGCAAACTCCATGGTTTGTGCAGGCACAAATGTGGCATCTTCTCGATAAAGAACTGGGTTGTAACCAAAAGCATCTGCACATTCCGGCTTCCTAAAAAAATCCCAGAAATCCAAGTCATATTTCACTGGGGTTTTATCAAGTTCAGGTCACTAGAACTGGCAGGAATGCTAAACATATAAATATGAATTATTTTTCTGGGTTGCTGTGTGGCTCCTCACAAAAACACTGACCCCAGGGGCTCAGTCTCACTCGCTCAATGTTTGGAGAAAAGTCATAAAACAAGAACTGCAAAGATGTTTAGAGGAAATATCAGCGACCTGAGACAGCCTTTGAGATCAGAGTTGAAATTCACTGTTTTCCTTCATTGCTGTTAAACTGTACAGGAGTCCTGGGGGAACTTTTGGGTGCCACAATACAAAAAAGATAAAAAGCTGACAGCATCCAAAAAAAGGAACACGGGGATGGGGAAGGTGTGGAAGGACCATGAAGGAAGGACCTCTTCTGCATCATGTTCTGCTGGAGCAGAGGAGCCTGAGGTCAGAGCTCATGGGAGGCTGCAGCTCCGATCTCTGTGACAGGGACAGGACCCAGGGCAGGGCTGGAGCTTTGCCAGGGCAGGGGCAGGTGGGATTTTGGGAAAGGTTCTTCCCCCAGAGGGTGCTGGCACTGCCCCCAGGGAATGGGCACGGCCCCGAGGCTGCCAGAGCTCCAGGAGAGCTTGAACAGAGCTCCAGGGATGCCCAGGGTGGGATTTTGGGGCTGTGCAGGGCCAGGAGCTGCACTGGGTGATCCTGGGGGTCCCTCCCAGCTCAGGATATGCCAGGATTGTCTCAATCCTGGCTCTGCTCTCACACAGAGCTGCAAACACACTGTTCAGGGGGCAGCAAATGACAAAAATTGACACTTATACATTAACAAAGCCAAGACATCAATAATGCCAAAAGATAATTTTTCCCTTTTGTTGCTGACCAACAAGCCCTGCCCCAGCCCAAGCACTGAGTAACTCCAGTGTGACCCTGGGACTGTCACAGACACACAGCAGCAGCACCGGGAGTTTAATCACGTTTCCCTCATTAGGGGAGACGATGAAATGACCAATCAGGTGCACAAGCACTCCTGCAAAGCCCTTCACTAGATCCTGTTTCGCAATAACCCCCCCCAGGCTGCAAATCCCCATTTGCCAGGGACCTGAGAGGAGAATTCAGTCCTTTCAAAGGAACAGCAGGAACTAGAAATACACCTGAGAGATCAGGAGCCGGGAGGGACCCAGGAGACAAATAAACACAGAGCAGAGCCACTTCACCCCAAAGAGGGACATTGAGGAAGGGCCTGTTCAGCCCCACAGGGGCAGGTGGGGGCCTGGCTGCCGTCACTGGAAACATGGGAACGTTTAAAACCACCAGAATTCCTGAGAAAATGATCAAACAAGGCTGGAATAAGGCAAGAGATTAACTGGGGGGAACAGCAGGTCCCACACTTGCCCCTTTTTAGGCTCCTTTTCCATTGTACAGCAACTGCCCAGGCTGTGAGTGAGGTTTGGGCACAAGCACTCAGCTCTCCCCCAAAATTCAGTTAACCACTTGCTCATTTCCAGAAGAGACCCACGGACACAGCCCTGAATGCACGGATACCTGGGTTACACATCTCAACACCTTCTCGCTTTTTGTTCATTGGAAAAGAGAAAAAAAAAAAAAGGAAAAAAGTCAGCCCAGAATCCAGGAATGTTAAGCGACCGCTGTTTTACAAATTCCAATATAACCCCCCAGCAGGGATGAGGCTTTACATAACAGCCACCCACTCGCTCCGGGACGGGATTGTGTCCGGAACCCGAGTCCCGGTTCCCCGACCTTCGGCAGGACCTGCCCGGAGCCCGTTCCCTGAGCGGAGCCCCCGGAGCCCGGGCCGGTCCTGCCCGCTCCATCCCGGAGCGGCTCCGGCCCTGAACCGCGGAGAGCTGGAGGGAAGGAACAAAGCCCTGACGTCAATTACCGGAACAGGATTAAATCCATCACCGGGGAGGGCAGCGCACGGCCCCGCCAGCCCCGGGCCCACCCCGGACCCCGCTGCGGGGAGTGCCCCGGGTTGTGCCGCCCGGGGAGGGACCCCCGCCCTCCGCACCGTGTCACCGCGGGGCGGGCGCGGGGAAATCCGCCGTTCCCGGCGGGAGATGCGGCCGGAGCGGCCGATCCCGCCCTGGGGCCCGCCGGTTCCGCCGCGGGGGGGCGGCCGGGATGTCCCGGGAGTGCCCGGGGCGGGGGCGGAGCGGGCCCGGCGCTGCCCCGGTGCCGGCGGGAGGCCCGGCCCGGCCGCGCTCACCTGCGCTGGCCGCTCCGCTAGGCCCGGACCATCTCCTGGCTGCCGCCACCGGCGAACGATGAGGCCCGAGGAGCCGCCGGCGAGTCGCGGAGCGCCGGGGGGCGCGGGGCGGGCCCGGCCCGGGGGAGGGGGGGGGGGGCCGGCCCANGGGCGGCTCACAAGCGGGCGGCCGCTCCGTAGGGGTCCCGGCGGTCCATGGCGGGCCGTCGCCGGGCCGGCGGCTCGCAGGGCTCGGGCAGGACCGCGGCTCGGCCGGGGCTGCGCTGGGCCCGCTCCCGGTGCCGATCCCGATCCCGGCCCGGTCCCGCCTGGCGCTTCCCGGCGGCCCCCGCGCGCCGCCGCCGCCCCGATCACGTGACGCGCGGGGAACCCACGTGACCCCGGCGGAGCGCGCGCGCCTAGGAGGCGTGTCGGGGGCTGGCCTCGCCCCCCCGCGCGCGGCGGCGGGAGAGTCACGTGGGGCAGCGCACGGGGGGCGCTGCCGCGGGCCCGGCGCCCCCTGGCGGCGGCGGGCGGGACGCGGCACCCCCGAGACCACCCCGGGATATCCCTGGGATCACCCTGGGACCACCCCGGGATCACCCCGGGATATCCCCGGGATCACCCCAAGGACATCCCCGGGACCATCCCGGTACCACCCCGGGACACCCCGGGCCCGGAAAAGGCTGGGAGAGCTGGGATTGTTCAGCCTGGAGAGGCTTCAGGGTCACCCGGTTGTGGCCTCCCAGTGCCTGAAGGGGCTGAAGGAAAAGATAAAGCGAGGATTTCCAAGGGATGGAGGGACAGGACGCAGGGAATGGCTTCCCACTGCCAGAGGACAGGGTTAGATGGGATTTTGGGATGGAATTCCTGGCTGGCAGGGTGGGCAGGCCCTGGCAGAATTCACCCAGAGCAGCTGTGGCTGCCCCTGGATCCCTGGCAGTGTCCATGGCCAGGCTGGACAGGTCCTTGGAGCAGCCTGGGACAGGGGAAGGTGTCCCTGCCATGACAGAGGTGGCTCTGGAGGGGCTTTGAGGTCCTTCCAACCCAAACCATCCTGGGATTCTGGGATTCTCTGCTGTTCTGGTGTCAAGGTTTGCAGCACACAGCTGCGAAGATCCACCTCAGACAGGACCCATTGTCCTGTCTGTCATCATAGACAGGACAGTGACAGGACAGGTTAAAGACACAGCTCGGACAAACAGAATTGCACAAAGCAAATCCGTTCGCTGGAGAACCTCCTGTTTATCAAGGACTCCTCCCTAAGAAAATAAATCAATGCACTAATCTGCAGAGACTGTACAATGCACTTGCATCCAGGGCCCCCCAAACCTGTTTGTCAGTGGCAGCTGTTGGGGTGAACAAAGCCCTGGACTCAGGAACGGGGTTGCCTCTCCCTTGTCCTGCTCTCCCCTCTGTTTCTCCTTGAAAGGTGACGGCTTTTCCCGAGGCTGTTTTCCTGCCAGGCTGCATCAATTGCTCCCCCGCAATGAGCAGTGGCAGCTTTGCTTGGAGTGGGAGGGATTAAACAGTGCAGTCCCTGGAACAACTCCTGGTTAGCAGGGTTTTTATAAAATTCCTAACCCAGCACGAGAGCAGGAAGTCAGGTAGTGGCAGGCAGAGGGCAAAACTCCGGCCATTCTGGGCGGTTTAATGTGAAAAATAAGAACATGTAGACACAAAGTAACCAGAAAAGGCAAGGAAAAAAGTCAATACAAACACTGCATTTGAAAGGAAACTGTTAAAAGAAAAGAAAATTCTGGATACAGAGGGACTTCCTGGGGAGCAATCCTGCCCCCTGCCATGGAATGCCAGGGCAACTCCCGCTGAAACCTGAAATATTTGAGATATTTGCAGTAAGCATCAACTTAGCAACTACTGTTTAATAATTTATTCACTTTCCCATTAAATGGTACATTCACTCCACAAGACTTAAACACCTTTCTGGTAGTTTTATTTACAGTCTGCAGCGTGTTCTGTAAAACACAGGACTGGTCACAGACAGACACACAACACAGGTATTTTCAAACATTTAAATAAGTGCAGTTTATTCCAAAGTAAGTCTACACACTACTTTTTCCATAAAAATATAAAAAATAGTTTAGTTACTGCATTTTAACCTAAACCAAGATACTTGAGGATTCTTCCACAAGTGATGCCCCCTCCCCAAAAAGGGCACTCCAACAATAAGAAATTCAGGAGACTGCATCACCAAATAAAATACTAATGGCAACTGCTTCAATCCACCAGAAAAACAAATAATTCCCACTCTGCATCCAGCAATCCCTGTTCTGCAGGTGTTTGGATCTGCTTTTGTTGGGTTTTTGGGGTTTTGCTGCTCCAGGGCCATTCCCACAATCAAAGGATGACTGGGTTCCTGCAGACTGTCACTAAGAACACTCCCAGCAACACAGCCTGGCAATCCTGCATTTCACACATTCCTTGGGAAACACATCCAAAGGGGAACACTGTCCTTTGAGACCTTTATTCCAAGGAGTCTCTTTAATGAGCATGCAGTGAAAACAGTGCCCAGTTCTGTTTGCTATTATTTCTGTGGTTTCACTGACCCTATTTTGGATGGGAATATTCTGATGGAGTTCTGCAGAACACCCACTCCAGCCCTTTTCTCACTGGGGTACACTGAATTTACAAAAGTGTCTCGGGTTGCAATGCAAGATGTAACCAAAAGTATGGATTGTATTACCAGCTGTTGAAACCAGTCCAGGTTTCTCTCTTGTATAACCCATTCCTCATAACTCTGGAGAGAGGGGGCAGGAGTCTCCTGTTCATGGCCCAGCTGTTAAACCAGGTGGGGCAGTGTTTTCTTTAACCCTTCCAGGACCCACCCAACCAACAACCCAAGACAAAAAGAAAGGCACAAAGATGAAACTCCTAGAGCAGCACCAGCCCCAATTCACCGAGCTGCTGCTTTCCAACACCAACACTCAGCAAACACCTCCAACACACGAGCCAAGGACACAGGGGAGTGAAAGGCCCTGTGGGCAGGACAAGCACTAGATGGATCAGTAGCAAATCAGCACAGCTCAACTGGATGGTGCAGTTAAGACTCGACCTGGAAGCATCGGGAAAAGCCATTGGAACACGAGCTCAGCAGCACAGAACCCATCTGTCACCAGTGAGATGGGAGCCTCTGTGAGGGACACGTTGTGCATTCAGGCTCAGCAATGCCAGAGCATTTCAGTGCTCCACAGCAGCACTGAAAAACTTCTGCCTGCAACGGTTTAGAGGATTTTTCTCAGTGGAAGTGAAGCCGTCATTAACAGAGGAACAGCACATGATGTACAGCATAAACTGCAATAAAACTTTTGTTTTCCAGCATGTAAACATCCAGGTTACTGGACTTGAGCTCATATAAACAAATCTGATGACAGGTTTTTTTTTTTTTCCTCCAAACTAAAAAAGTAGAATCTTCCATAAAAGGATAAACCACAAAAATACTCTCTCAATAAGTCTCACGTGCCATTTAATACCTTCCATGTCCTATGAACAACTACGCAAAACACTTAAAAATTCGAGCAGTAGAAACGTTGACCACTGAACGCTTGGCAGCCGTGTGCTCCAGCCCCCTGGGAGGGCAGTGTCACCCACTCCACACCAGTCCTGCACCTCCCCAGCTATTTCTTCTTCTTCTTCTTCGGGGGCTCATCCTCAGAGCTGCTGTCTGTGCTGCTGCTGCTGCTGCTGC
>VZDJ01000219.1:14548569-14655567 GCA_008694505.1 Cyanoderma ruficeps
TGCTGCTGCTGCTGCTGGAGGAGCTGGAATCCGAGTCGAAGTCTGAGGAGGAGGAAGAGCTGCTGGAGGAGGGGGAGGAGGACGAGGACGAGGAGTTGCTGTCCTCACTGTCACTGTCTGAGGAGGAGGAGGAGGTAGAGGAGTCCTCGCTGTCAGAGGAGGAGTCACTGGCTGAGCTGTCACTGCTGCTGCTGCTGGAACTGGTCACACTCTTGGACCTGAGGGAGAACAAAGAGTTGAGCACACTCTGCCAGAGCCCATCACACCACGTTCCCTCCGCTCTGTCGTAATAATCCAAAGATCAATTGTTTGCCTTGAAAATTTCCACACCTCACCATCGAAATTTCCAGGCCTCACCATCCATCTAAGATTAATTCCTGTGCCCTCCCCTCCATTTTCCACTCCTGGGTGAATGGATTTTGGCCATCTGAGCAATGGCAGAGTGGCCCCAGGGCATAACACAACCCAGCAGGACTGCAGAGAGAGGCAGAGGGGGAAGGCTGGCCAGGATCTGTTCCCAGCCCTGAGCAGGGGCTTTGCTGGGCTCACTGCCCTCCACTACCCAACCCTGGGGAAAATGACCCAGGCTCAGTCCCTGCCTCACCATTGCAACAGTGAAATTCTGCCACTGCCAGAGTCGGGGGAGGTTTCAGCAGTGATTTCACCAAGGTCAGAGCTGTTCTCAGCAAAAACTGCTCTTAGATTACTCCTGGCAAAAGATCCCAAAGCACCTGCCACGGCAGGATGGTAGAGTGTTTTCCAGGTGGAAGAGAAGGGCGGAAACAATCCAAGATTAAGAGAGAATGAACACAGCAAAGAGGATTTCTGTATGCTCTGCACTTTTCATGTTCAGCCCTTCCTGGGGCCACTGTTCTCAAGATCATCTCTGATTAAGGGGGTGATATGAATTCCAAGAAAGCACAATTCAATTCTTCCAGAGATCTTTCCCCGAAGTACAGGATACTGAGTCACCTCCCTCTCCACCAAAGTCAATCAAAGAGCATCCAAAAATGTAAATGATGATAATGCAGAAGCTTGTTTCCATTAGAAAACGAATACAGTATTTTTATCAGAGGGTTTGGTTAAATGTAACAACTCAGGAAGTGCCTGTGTTAAGGTTATTGAAGAGTGTGATGTTTTTTCATCATATCAGCCCTGTCAGCTGACAAGTGTGGGTGTGGATTAAGCCACAAAGCACTGAACTTTTTATAACACCTCTGCTATCTCTGTGTGCAGACACAACAACTGTTCGTTACAGATAAATCCACAAGGGCTGCTTAAACACTGACTTTGCTGGGGAAAAAACAGCACTAAGACAAGGAAAATAAAAAATATGGGAGCAGTAGTTTCAATCTGAGCAGTTCCAGGAGATGGGCAGGAATCAGAGGATTCCCTGAGTAACTCTGAACTTGCTTTTCCTGATCACCTTTCACAGAATCCATAGCAGCAATCCATGGACATCCAGTGTTTAGGTTTGAAATATCAGGATATTGCATTTAAAGCTGCCTCTCCCAGAAGGAAGCAAGAGCTGGGGCTGGGAGAAGAAACAGGCAGGAACTTGTTCTCAGGAGAGGCAACACGTGGGCTGCTGGTACTGACAGCAGAAGGATGGAGATGGGAACAGGTAAAACTCCAACAGAAAATACAATTTGGGAACGTGACTGCAGAGGCTGTAGGCTGCTAATCTAAGGGTTTGGGGTTTATCACACCCCTGTGAAAGCTGAGAACTTTTAAAGCAGGTACCATTCATCCTCCCCAGGATAAGTTTCCAAGAGTTCATCTCTGATTCTGTTCCCTGTGTGGGCCAAGTGCTGTTGGAGCCCTGGGTGTCACCCCAGGCTGTCACCCTGCTTTGCTCTGTCACCCTCGGCTGTCACCCTGCTCTGCTCAGTCACCCCAGGCTGTCACCCTGCTCTGCTCAGTCACCCCCAGGGGTTTCCAACATGCCACTGACACCCACCCCACAATTGTGGGCACAGCCAGAGGTGGGGCCTGAGGAAAGGAGGGAATGAGGACACAATCCTGCCCTTCAGCCAGGCAGATTTACTGTGCCCCGGTGTCAAGTGGGCTCTCAGTGGGTACCTCAAGCATTCCAGGTGTGACACTGAGGCCAGGGAGCAGCTCTGTCACCTGAGCTCACAGGGCTCTGCAGCAGCTGCTCTGCCTCAGCCTGTTTTTCTGGTTAGGCCTGAGCTCCCTTATTAGTGTTTATATCAAAACAAACACACTCTGTGGAAAAGGTTTGTGCTCCTCCTGCCAGAACCCAAACTTTTACAGAGTTTTATTTTAAATTTGGAACTTAGGAATTTGGTGGATTCTCCACGTTTAATTCTTCCCATATTATAATAAAAACCTAAATAGCAAACTGACTGGAAAGGGATTTATATTGATGGGTTCTCTGCTTGCATAGAGGCGGGAGAATAATTCAAATTTACAAGAGTTTTAAAATGTCAATGAAAAAGTGCCCAAAGCATCCCCTTCTCCACAAACCCTTTGGCTCTGTCCATTTTTGCACTGGTTTGGAGCTCAAACACTCTGTAAATAATTATGCCAGCAAAGGCTGCAGTGTCTGGGGAAGCTGAGGCAGGAAGAGGCCTGAGCTGCCCAGCTCAAAACCAGTTAATTCATGATCTCACCAGTCCTGAGTAACTCCAGCAATAAATTGGCCCTTCTGGGAAAGCAGCCTTTGCTAAAACACACTGGGACAGCCCAGCATTCCATAAAACCACATTCCACAGGACAGCCTGGAATAGAGAACACTTTAAAGATCTGCTCTGCCTTATTTACTGCCTGCCACACACAGCAAAGGCCTGGCCTTTAAACACCTCCTGAAAACTGGGTTAGATCAGATGAGAGAAGTGACAATAAAGGGGAAGAGACGTTGGGGCTGTCACTGCAAAGACATTCCCAGCACGATTCCAGGAGTGTTACAGCCACAGTTCTGGCTGTTCCTCCTTTCCATTTGCTAAGAAAGCAATTTCCCAAATAAACATTAATGCAAAGTAAAGTACAAACAACGTCAAAAGAGTTCTTGGCTCCAGCCAGGACTTGGAGACAGGCAGGGTCATTTCCTGGATTTTGGTTTAGTTTGGGATCAAGGGGGTTTTCTCTGGATTTGGGGTTGGGTTTTTTAGGATGTTTTATTTCATCCTCTAGACAAAACTTGAGAGAGAGAGAGAGAGAGAACTGACAGGAGAAGGGAATGAAAAGAGCAGAATTCAGAGCAGGATGGGCAGGTGGAGCAAGGACAGACCAGAAACCCCAGTGCCAATCTTGTTTCAGAGACTCCTGATGGACTCTGAGGCAGAAATAGGAAGACTTTTATTATACAGCAAGACCATGCAGGGGGAGGAAAATCACCAGGGAGAAAAACAGAGAATAAAATTTGGAGAATTTTTTGACAGGGAGGAGTAGAAATGCTCCAGCTGTCTGTCAGACAAAAGCTGGAAACACGTTTTAAAAGCTAAAAAGCAGTAAAGGCAAAGCAGTAAAACCAAAACTTATTTGCAAAGCTGACTTTTGCCACCCCCTCCCAACATCCTGCAGTGCCAGTCCCCACATACCTTTTTTTCTTGGCCTTCTTTTCTGCAGCACTTTCTCCAGCGCTAATTAAAGGGGAAAAAATAATGGCTTTGATTAATGCAACAGGAAAATTAAATAAACAGCAGCACACTGAGGCTGAGTTTAATATTCAAAGGGCACTGGGGAGGTAAGTGCTGTGCAAAGCACAGCAAATCCCACCTATGAGCCAGGGGAGGAAAACCCAGCAATTCAACCTCTGATTTTCTGTGCTATTTATGCTCTGCTCTGCCCTTTGCCTCATTTTGTAGGGACAGCAGCAGCTGGGATGTGGAAGGCACAGGAGACAAGGATACAAAGAAGCTGTGTGTAACTGTATTTAGCAAAATTGATTGAAGTCAAGGGTAAAAGCTTGACTTAGCCTGTAGCTTTCACATTTCTTCCAAGTGCAAAAAAGAAACAGAAAAATCCATTTATGTTGATGCTTGCCAGCCGTGTGTGGCAGATTCCCAAGTGTTCATCTCCTCACACACTTTCAGTGCTGCCACAGAAGAAAGTTCTTTGTGTGCCACCTGAAAAATGAGGTTTCTCCAATTTTTTATTTTCACTTTTTTATTTTCACACATAAGGTATGACAACATTATTATCACACAAGTTTACCACACTCCCCTCCTGTGGGCAAAGGGAAGACTCACTGATGTTCAGGCTCCAATCCCTCCTGTCCATATTTACATTCCTGAGGCCTCAGACCCTCTGCAGGTAACCAGGGAGGTCCCAGGTCAGAGGAGTCACTGTGAGAACAGAATTAAACCCCAAAGCACCTCTGAGGAGACAGGACCTCACCCAGGGAGGTGTGTAAGGTGTGGGTTACTCAGGAGTTACTCCGGGAGTTCCTACTCTGCTCTGGACACTCCCTCACCCTCAGAGCCATAAATCCAGCTCAGGGTTGGGCTCAGAGCTCCAACAGGAATGAGCATTGCCCCAGGACCCTGCCCTGCTCCAGGCTGGGCAGGCTCTGAGGGGCTCACTGACACCTCCAGAGTGGCCAGCAGCACTGTGGGGCCAACAGCAGGGAGCCTGGAACCACTGGGAAAGGAGTCCATGCTGGAAAAGCCTGCATGAGGTTGTCAGAGGTAAATATTGACCTTTTTAAGCTGGGCTTGCCTTCTGGTTAATGATTCCTGCATGGCTCTTTAAAGGTGGTGACACAGGCTCTCCACAGCAGACCTGGGGGAGACCCAACTTCTCCAAAGGCAAGGAAGAACCTCCCAAAGCAAGGGACACAAAAAGCACAAATGTGACCCAGGGAGTTGCTTCTCCACGAAGAAAAAGCTTCATGCTTGGAAGTGGAGCAGTGGCAGCTGAGGAACAGGATCCCTCCTGGCACAGCTAAGGAGCTTATGATGACATAACCCTGTGAAGCCAGCCCCCTTCCCCAGGATTAAACGCTGCTCCCACCTAGGGATTACTCAGGCTTCCCCTCACAAGATGATTTTCCCCAGCACCGTAAGAGCCCCAAACCTCCTTTGGTGCCAGACTGGCCAGCCCAGTAACTCCCACACAAAATGATCCCACACTCAGATTCAAGGTCAAGGACAGGACAAGGAATTTCACCCTCATTTCATCCTTCTCCAGTGGTAACCTGCAGATCCCACCACAAAGGGGGCAGAAAAGCAGCAAGGAAATAATCTGAGCCTTAAATTCAAACTTAGCCAAAAAATCATGAGTCTCTGAAGAGACTCTGCCTCCAAGGGTCAGAATCCAAGCACTCCTGATGTATCTACAACCCTGGCTGACTCTAATTACTTCACAATTACTCACTGGATTAAAATTCATTTCAAAATCAATCACTTGACATCACTCCCCTCACAAGCTCATGAGTCTCCACTCGAGGCAGGGGTTCAGCCCTGTGAGTCAGAGCTGCTGCTGGGCTGGAGCAGCTGAGGAGGCCCCAGAGCCCTTCCCTGTCCCATCAGGAGACAGAAAAGCTGGGAACGTTCTCCCTACCTCCCATCCTGGCAGTGACTGAGGGCACGAGGCCAAACTCTCAGGAATTCCAGGAGCAAGGAGTGGCACTGGGAGTGACCCTGTCCCTCTCCAGCTCCAGAAACCAAGCTGGAGTGGCAGAAACGATCCTGACACACAGGAATTCCATGGAAAACCGAGGTGCTGCATTACTTTTCCCTCTGCTTGTTAAAACAATTATTAACCTGGGGGGAAGCATTGAAAAGCATTCCCAGGGCAAAGTGGAAAGGAGATCAGGTGCCACATGCAGAGCTCTGTTTAGGTTTCTCTGCTCCTTCCACTTTCTCAGGGCTCACAAAAGGAAAGGATTGTGCAATTCAGTGAGGTGGTTTTACTTCAAACTTGAGTTAAAGGTGATAACCCAACTGCCCTTCCCCTGTGTGACCCCTGCAGCTCCCAGGGAGCAGCAGGAGCAGGGCTGGGCCAGGTTTAACTGCAGCTCTGAACAGCAAATCTGGTCACGGGGCAAGAATTGCTGCTGGGCTATAAATACATTTACAGCTCCCACAGCCACCTGCTTGGACAGCACACAGACACGAAATCAAACAATCAAGGAATTCAGGAAACTACTCCACTGCCAAAAAGGCTCCAATTAATTTAACTTTGGCTCGGTGCATGGTTTTTGTTGCAGACAGGCCAAAACAGTTTTAAGTGTATTTCAGATGAGCAGGTGTTAATGAAGTTAAAATGTTGATTTTAATTCCCTGGGCCCTGAGCGTACATACCTCACCTGGCACACAAATCAGCTCAAACATTAAGCACACAACCCACAACCTGGAGGAAAAGATCACAGAAAATGGTCCAGGACAAGATATTTTCTTTTATTACAGTTTCATCGTTTCAGTCTCACCTCTGTTGCAGGAGGAGTTGCTTTTCTTTCTCCTTAAGGATTTTGGCCAGCTGAGCTGTCCTTGAAGGCCTGTGCAGGTATTTCCTCTTCCCTTTACATTCATAAGTCCAGTGGCCAAACTCTAAACACTTCTGACACCTCACATGCTGCTTGTTTGCCTCCCTAGAAAAATGGAGAATTGCTTAAACAACTCATTCCAGGTCTGTTCTACCCCATGGAAAAAAAAATATTTAGTTCATCATGCAGCTTTAGTCAAGCTATGATCAAACCAGATGTTCACAGGTGCTGCAGGTTTTCTTTTGTGACACCAACAGCCACAGAATTCAGGCAAACAGATGTTCATTTATTAAAACATTTTCACACAGGAACAATCACACTGCCCGGTTTGCTGCTACCCAACCGCTGCAGGTGGTGCTGGCTTCAGAGAAACCACTGAGATTCTCTTTCAGGACAAAGAGCAGCAGCTTCATTTCCAGTTGCTGAAATTTAACACCCAAGTCCCAAACTGCCCAATTCTCCCCCACAGCCCAGGACTCTCTCAGAGGCTCCCAGTAAATCCAGAAAAGCTCCACCCAGGAGCTGGTAAAGCCTGGCACAAGGTTTATCTCTGGGACAATCAGGTTCCTGCTCATTCTGTGCAGAGTGAATCAGGGCACACCTCTCTGACCCCAAACACCTGCAGCAGCAGGGAGATCCCACACTCAATTTCAGTCCTCACTCTGGTAAAATCCCATGGCAATTGTTAGAAATCAGGGAAGGAAAATGACTCCTATTTTCATGCTGGAGCTCTTAAGCTGCTCTTCTGAAGCTCTGCCAAGCTGTTTTGCCTCCTCTCCCAGCTGCTCTGCTCCTTTACAAACAAGGGAACTCACCCAGCCTGGAGAGTGCCCAAGGTCACAAACAAAATTAGTTCTGAGATCAGGGCTGCGTCACTTCAGATCTCTGCCACTGCTGCCTCCTCCAGTTTTTGTTCCAAGCACCAAAACATGATTTTTTCAAGGCCAGCCCATCTAAAATATCTGAAACTCCAGCCTGGTTGATCTAGGAAGCTCTCAGGTTCATGTCTGAGGATGAAGTGACAGACCAGCAGTGACCATTTTTCCCTCTTCCAGCCAAGCTGGGAATTGCTTCTCCCCCAGCTTCAGCCACCACTTTTTGTGCCAGTTCCTGAAGGGAATCTTGTGCTGAACATTCATCCCTTTCTCAATGCAGAGCATTTGGCTTCATCCTCAAGCCTTAGAAATACTCAGCTAAACCAGCACCAAAACCTGATTAAACTCCCACCCAAAGGACTTGGGCAGGAATCAGAATGTCTGGGCATGAACAGAACCCAACAGCTTGGAGGGGTTTGCTTTGCCTTTGTCTCCTCGCCACAGCAGAGTGATGCCTCCCCCTCCTCCTCATCAATATAAAGCCCCAAAATTCAGTGTTTGTCTCCCTCAGACCCACCCCAGCTGTGCCCGCAGGAACAGTGTGAATGTTTAAATCAAGGCCCCATAACTCAGTGTCTGCAGAGCTGCTCACGCCAGCAGACAATCCCTGGAAGACAGAAGGGGGAGGATGAGCCCTAAAGCCAAGATAATAACCAGGAGACCACGAGCTGCAAATCTACAATCAGCACGTCAGAACCAACGACTCCCACACTAATGAGAAGCACAAACCCAAAGGAAATGTTTAGCAGGGATCGGGGACCCCAGGCCTGGAGCAAAGGCTGGCAGAGGGGCAGCTCAGCACAGACCCAGAAAGCACAAAGACATCAAACCTAAAAAATGAGCCCTTAAAATAGCAGCTTAAAAGAGCGAGTATTCCAGGAGTACTTTGAAACCCCAAGTTACTTCCCACTGGAAAACAGAAATTATCATTAAATCAGGAAGAAATTGACCACGTTCTGCACACCGCGATTGGGCAAAAACGCCGCAGTCCAAAAATTGAAACAAGAGAAAAAAATTAACTAAAGGAAAAAAACAACACCCAAACCAACAAAGAGCTGAGAAACCAACGCCAGCACTCGACGGGAGTGGGACACACATCTGCTGCACTTCACAAACAAGCAGAAGTGCGGTTTCCTCGTCCCAGGGCTCTGCAATCAGACCCCTTCGGTGCTGAGGGAATCACCCGACCGCAACATCCCCGCCTGAGCAAGACTCGCTCGCTTGGATTTTCTTTGCCTTCCTGACCGCTCCGCGAACTTATCACAACAACGTGAACCCGAACGTTGTTTTTCCACGTGTGAACTGTGGAGTCTGCGAGCAGAGCTCCTCCCCGCACCCCGAGCCCCGCGGTCCCGTCCCCACCGAGCGCCAAGGGCCGGCGGCTCCCTCCGCCTCTACACAGCCGCTCTCGCCAACGCCCCGAGCAGGAAAGGACCCGCCGCGACCCTCGAGCCCGAGCCCCGGCCGCGTACGGGACACCCGAGACCGTCACCGTTTCCCCTCAGCCGAGCTGCGCCCCTCCAGGACAGAGCGCGGCGGCGGGGAGGCCTCAGAGCGCCGGGAAAACGCTGGGCGCCCCGGCCCCACCAACGCCCGCCGCTCCTCAGCCCGTGCCCGCCCAGCGCGAGCCCCCCGGCCCTACTCACGCCTGTCTGCGGGCGATCAGCCGGTGCATGGGCGTCGCCATCTTAACGCCCGGGCCGGAAGTGAGGCCGCCGCGGGGAACGGCGGGATGAGTGGCGGCCGGGGGGCGTGGCGGGACATGCGGCCCCGTGAGCGGGCTGCGGCCGCCATAGAGAGACAGTCCTCCAGGGTCATAGAGAGCGAGCCCTCAGGGAGAATGGAGCGAGTCCTCCAGGGTCATAGAGAGCCGGTCCCCTCGGCACCATAGAGAAAGAGTCCTCCGGCGGCCAGAGCGGCAGCGCCCGCGGGCCTGCAGTCTCTATCGCCCCTGCCGTTCTCACCACGTTATTAAAGAGCCCGGTCCCCGTCCCTATCCCCGTCCCTATCCCTATCCCTGTCCCCGTCACTGTCCCTGTCTTGGGTACTTTGCGGTTTGTTTGGTGAGCAGTCATCCAGCCCCGATGGGTTTAATTTGTAAGCCCGTGATATCTAATTATGTTTTGGGTTTGACGGAGAACGATGAAACCAGAAGAAAAGGAAATTCATCATTTTAATATTTATTTCCCTGCAAATTCTTGAGATAAGGGAACTGGTGGGAACGGTTCCTGGGTGACTTTGGTAACACAGGGAGGTGAGATTTTGGAGAACGGAGTTATCTGTGGTGTAATTTATTTCAGGGCTTGGGGCAAGCTGATTGCCAGATCCCTCAGTGGGGGGGATCACAAAGCCCTTTCCTGTTTGAATATCCCAGAATAGCCCCACGAATCTGACGTCGGGTGACGTGTGAGGGCTATTTACAGCAGCCCAAGGAAGAGCCTGTGACAGATATCAGCCAGGGATTATTTTAAGCCCACATTCGTGGTCGTGTTTGGCTGGCGTTAATGAATTCCGAGACTGGATTGGAATTGCAATGAGCTGTAAACTGAGGCTGGAGCTTCTGGGAGGACACCGGGACGCACCGTGTTGGTGGAGTTCCAGTGAAATCATATCCCTGTTTCTTATGCAGATCGCAGGAAAAGGAGGGTGTGCCAGGCAAGGATTTATATGTGAGTAAGTTTTGGGCAAGTCTACAGACTAGTATCAGGAGTGCCCGGGGCACAGAGTGAGTCAAGCACTGAAGGACGCACAGCGTGGATACTCTGGGGAACGACGAGTGTGAGCACCACTGTCTGCTGGGGCTGGCGGGGCCCCTCTCCCCCAGCTCCCTCCCGTGCCCGGGGCAGCAGCCCTGGCAAAATCCCAGGATCTTGTGCCAGCCCAGGGTCACTCCGGGGCGCTCCGGTGCCCTCTGACGCCAGGCTCCACTCCCCATCTCTCTGTGGAAAACTGAAGTGAAAAACCTAAAAGGAAGCTGGGTTCCCGGGGCTGTGGGCTGTACAACCTTCCCCACACGGGGCAGCAGCCGGGGCAGTTCCTTGGCACCCCGTGCTACGCTCAAGGACGTCCGAGGTCAAACACTTCATTAATATTCTGTCGTTAGCACCGTGATGCAATTCCCGAGGCGATCACTGGAATGGCTGAGCCGTGCAATGGCTCTGGGGCACGAGTCCTTCCTGCCTGCACTATTGAGTTTCTCTGGGTGTGTTTTCTGTGTCACTAAAACAAGGAGCAGCCGTGTAAACACGGCGCCGGGGACTTGGTAACGCACTGTTTGTAACACGCTGCGCTGCCACACAGGGGTTTGGGATTTTTTGGCGCGTTTCGTCATGGAATTAAAAGTATTCCTAAACATTCAGTTTCATGAAAGTCATAGATGCAAGCATCAGGAATAGGTTTGTGTTAGGACGAATCCACCAGTCCTTCGTGTTTTCATCTCAAAACGCTTCTCTTGGCAGAACCTTTCACACTGCCCAGGGGAGCAGCTCCAGTGTCCACTGCCCCCTCCACTGATGGAGGGGACCATGGAATATCCCAGGAACTTCTAGAGATTTTTTTTTTTTTAAAAATTGTTTAGCTCTTTATGGATTCCTGATCCTTAAAAGGACCTTTCTCCCACACGCCCACACAGCTCTTGGTGGCCAAACACTGCCCTGGAAAATACGATGTAACTGTGCTCTTCCAAACTGCAGCGAGAGGGCCCCAGTGAGATACAATAATATTAAAATATTCTGTGATGATTACAGACCAAGTGTACTGTAAATCCTTCTGGATTTAAAGCAATCATATAATATGCTAAATTTTATTGGGAGCACGGTTGGTATCAAGTCATCTTTACCAGCATCTCAAATTATGACACCTTGGATTTTCAACCTGGGAGCATCAAAACTTAGCCTTGGACTTTCTGCTGGAATTCAGAAACAATCAGAACATCGAATTCCATGTTCTGATCGAATGGTTTGGGTTGAAAGGACCTTAAAGATCATCTCATTCCAGCCCTACCATGAGCAGGGACACCTTCCCCTGTCCCAGGTTACTCCAAGCCCTGTTCAATCTGGCCTGGGACATTTCCAGGGATGTATGAATCGCAAAAGAAAAATTCGAAGGAGGCGTTTCAGTCATTTTCTGCAAAAACTGTTTCCGGAAACTGTACTTTTATTATCATTAAATCTCATGGTGTGTGCTGTCTCTGTCCACAACATCTGTCACCCTCTGGTCCTTACATCAAGGGTAAGGAAAAAGTTTCACAGAACAGCTTTTCTGTGGCACCGACCGCCTCGGACTCAGGGCAACAACTCATCGACTTTGCAGCGCTGCCAAAGTTTGTGACTTTATCGCCTTTTTCTGCCATTCCTCGAAGCTTACGCAAGGAAATAACTTTAGCAAAAGGAGAAGGCGCCGCGCCCCCCTCAGAGCCCCCCGCCCTCAGCGCCGCCGCGCGCGCCGCGCTCTCGCGAGATCTCGGCCGCCCTTAGCGCCGGCGCGGCCGCGGCCCGACGGGATCTTTCGAGAATTGCCGGTGCCGCGCTCCCCCCTCAGCGCCGTCGCCATGTCCGTGGTGGGCATCGACTTGGGCTTCCAGAGCTGCTACGTTGCCGTGGCCCGCGCCGGCGGCATCGAGACTGTCGCCAACGAGTACAGCGATCGCAGCACGCCGTGAGTGAGCCCGGGAACCGCGCAGAGGCGGCGGCAAGGCGCCCGCGGGGCCCGGCGTGGCGGGGCCGGAGAGGGAGGGAAGCGGCGGGGCCGGGAGGAGTGGGGATGTAAAGTGCTTCCAGAGAAGCGGTAAAGCGCGGCAGACACGGAGGGGGCTTCGGGAGACCCGCTCAGCTGCCTTTCGTAGAATCACAGAATCATGGGATGTTAAGGGGTTGGAAAGGACTTTAAAGCTCATCTGCTTCTATCCCTCTGCCATAGGCAGGGACACCTTCCACTATCCCAGGTTGCTCCAAATGCCGTCTAGCCTGGCCTGGGACACCTCCAGGGATGGGGCAGCCACAGTTTATGTGGGGAACCTGTGCCTGTGCCTCCTCACTCTCACAGGAGAAAATTTTTACCCTATATCTAACTTAAATTTCCCTTCTTTCAGTCTGAAGCCATTCCCCCTTGTGCTGTCAGTCCAGCTCCTGATGTGGAGTCTCTCTGCGGCTTCCTTGTAGCCCCTTGAGGCGCCAGAAGACGCCGTGAGGTGTCCGCACAACCTCCTCATTTCCAGGCTGAGCAGCCCCGGCTCTCTCCGCCGTTCGGTGCAGTACGGCCGGTTTGTCGCCCCCGAGGCGGGGCTGTGCTCGTGGGATTAGAGGGAAGGGGGCCGTGAGTGTAGAGAAAAGCATCCCTGGCTGCTGGAAGTGCCGGACCTTAATTCCCTGTGTGTTCGCGGGCCGTGTTCTGGTGGCACGGCTGTCATTCCCCTGCGGGCCCGGCACAGCAGGAGCGGGGAGGGGAGGGCTGAGCTGGGGCCGGGCTTGGTGTGAGCCCCACGGCTTGTCCTGGGATCAGCGTTTGGAAAGCTGCTCAGCAGCCTGCAGTGCCAGGACCAGGGGAATGGCTTCAAAACTGACAGAGGAGGTATATCCCAGCTGGATATTGGGAAGGAATTGTTCTCTGGCAGGGTGGGCAGGCCCTGGCACAGGGTGCCCAGAGAAGCTGTGGCTGCCCCTGGATCCCTGGCAGTGCCCAAGGTCAGGTTGGACAGGGCTTGGAGCAGCCTGGGACAGTGCAAGGTGTCCCTGCCCATGGCTGGGGTGGCACTGGATGAGCTTTAAGGTCCCTCCCAACCCAGATCATTCCATGATACAGTGTGATCAGTATACTCTAGCCCTGCTCATGTGATGATCCCTCCTAGTACGTTCTCAACAGGGGTGTGCATTGCCTCCATTTATTAAAGAACTTCCTAAGAAAGAGAGAGAGAACTGGGATAAAACTCTTATGAATGAGTTGCCAAATGAAAGTGGAAAAAGAATTTGCATCAAGAATTAGGCATCAGACCTGGAGAGGAGCTATGGGCAAAGCTGTCCTAAAAGCATTTCTGGAGCCTCCTCTCTGTTGCAGTATGGCTTTATTTAAGCAGATCCTGAAGTAGCTGTCTTGGTGAGACAATTGCATCATCTTTGATGTTTGGGGTTTTTTAGATCCCTGTTATCACTTCAGAAAGCCCAGAGTGACCTTTCCTCTCATTAGACAATACATCACTGTTTGCTTGCTCCTGTCTCTAAGCAATGAATAAATGGAAAAGGAAATTTTGAATTCAGCATGTGTGCTCGAGTATCTGGAGATCTCTTAAGTGTTCTCAATAATGTGGAAGTTTAAAGGTTAAATGTGCTGGGAAAATATTGAATGTAGAGAATATCAGAGTTGTGCTGTAATAGCTGTAGGTATTTGGCCCTCAGAGAGTTGAAGTTCTGCTGATAAATATATCTATGTATTTGAGATGTGAGCATAAATCTCCCTTGTTGAAGGAGATGTGCTAAATAAAATATCTGACACGGTGCATCTCTTGGGAGATAATTCAGTTATGGGAGGCTGAAGTGAAATTGCAAGAAATGCACATAATGAAACTGAGAGGATTTCAACAGGGCTTTAATCTCCAGGTACTGTTCTGAGGGAATGCACAAAACCATTCTGCAAGCAGAGTCTTCTTTCAGAAGAACTTGTGCACGGTTTTTAGTGACGTGGAGTTGGAGGCCTGGTTCAAAAAGCCGGTGCTGAGCAGTTGTTACAGTGGGGAGGTCATGCAAGGTGTTGTGACAGGTTTCCTCAGGCACTGGCTCATGGGCAGGGTTAGACACTGTTTTGTGTGTGTTACAATAATTTATATTATTAAAATAAACCCCACTGAGTGCACTGTACTGAGTTCAGTGGCACAGGTGACCCTCCCACAGAATCTGTTTTCAGGTCTGGTCCTTGGATTCTTCTGGAAAGCTGTAAAATTTGAACTTGTACATCCCAAAGCTGTGCAAGCTCTGTTTGTCTTTGGACATGGAAAAGTGGTAGAGAGAAAGGCAGTGGAAACTGAGAGGAAAAAACAAGATAGTCTGATTATTTCTGTTGGGATGAAGGGCCTGGAGTTAAATGGAATCGTTGTGATTGACCTTCTGGAGCCAGTGCTGATGATCAGTGCAGAGGACATGAACTGTCAGGGACAGGGGATCTTCCCAGGGAGTGGCAGTGGGTGGGAGGGTGAGGAGGTGCCTCCAGATAGGTGAAGCAGAGATTTTAATTTTCTAAAATTGTTTCATTAGACCTCTGATCACCTTCACTGTGAATGTTTCTACTTGAAATGCACTGGTTAGTTATTCAGCTTCCAGAAATTGTGTCATAGTGTCATTTGTGTTTCACAAGTTTACTTGTTCTTGAGAACTGATTTGGGGAATGAGACTGGTTGAAAATTCTTCCTTCTCTCCCTCCTTCTTCCTAGTTTCACTCACTTCTGTGCTGGGTCCCTGCCAAGGCTCTCGTCTAAATTAGTGCATTTGTGTTGGTGAGGCGATCTTGGGCTGTGAATTCAGCACTGAGGTAGATGGCTATTTTTTCTCGTCCAAGAGAAGGGCAACAATTCGTGTTTTAATTCCTTTTGGGAGACCAGAGTAAATTAATAACCAGCTCCCTGCTCTGGGCTCATTAGATTTTTACCTCCTGTTCCATTGGTGCAGGCCTGAGAGTCTGCAGAGCACAAACTCACCTTTTTTTTCAAACTAATTTCGTGAATGGTTGTTTCAAACAACTGCAGCTTTATTCAGGTACAGTAATTCCGTTGCAGCACATACTTTGGGGTAGGCCTTGTTGCATTTGTGAAGCTGTTAATAAATTGGAAGAAGATACAAACCCAGTGCAATTCCATCACCCCAGCCTTCAGGTCTGGTTTTGACAGTTTCTGCTTGGAACACCCAATTCTAAACCTCAGGCTGAGCTGGAATGTTTCCTGTGGCAGCCCTGTGGCATCACTCTGCTGTAAACAGATTCTTAACCTGCTGCATGGAGGGAGGGCAGCTTAATTAGCCTGTTGGCACCTTGTGTGAGCAGTAAAGATCTGCTTGCCTAATGGCAGGGTTCCCCCCACCAAGTTTACCTCAGTGGTATGAGCAGCTTGGATTAGAGGGCTGGATTTTGTTTTGTTAGGGCTGCTAGAGAGTTTGTTAAATATGTAAATCAAGAGGCTTAATCAGCCAAGGAATTTCTCCAAAAGGGAGGTTTCTCTATTCAGAGCTGCAGGCTGTCACAAAGCAGGGGGGAGTAAAACACAATATCTCTTTTTGTGCTCCATGTTATTTCAGTGGGTACAGATGAAACTCGGAAAGACCAATCTTTCCCTGCAGGTAGTTTTTTCCTGCCCTTGAAGGGTTTGCCTGAAAACTGGAAAGCTCAGTTAGCATCTGCCACAGACGTGTAGGAACAATTTCCTTAATATCTGATTAACCTGGTGTTTGTCTGCTGGACGGCCGAATGTTTCCCGTGTTAATAGCAACAGCTTATCTCTGAGTGCATCACATACACGGGCAATTACTGAGATAAGGCTGTGCCCAGTCGCTGCTTAGATGGGAAGCTTGAAGGATGAGTTTGGGTTAATGCTGTTCTGCAGGGAGGGCTGTTGTGCTTTAAATGCAATTACAGTGCTGATTTTTCCCAGAATCCACAGAACATTCTATGCACACATTGCAGTGAGTGACCAACTTTTGTAATGGACCGGGTCACATTAATTAGACCAGTGATCTTCTAGACAGTGTCAGTATTTTTTACCCAGAAGATGTGCAGTGCAGCTGTCGAGTCACTGACTGAACTGCCTCTTTTCCTTGCAGAGCCTGTATCTCCTTTGGGCCCAAGAATCGCTCCATTGGTGCTGCAGCCAAAAGCCAGGTGAGCCCGGGGTGTGGGTGGAGCAGCCTCAGAGCAGCCCCGTGGGCTTTGTCCCTGCAGGGAACAGCGTCCCTGGGCTGCTGCCCTGCTGTCTCCTTAACTGATGGCCAGCTGAGCTGCCCTCAGCTCTCCACCATGGGCTGCTGCTTTGTCATCTGGCAGAGAAATCTCTGGGTTGATTCTTGCACCTGATAAATTGTATAAAATAAAGCTGCGCCTCTTAACGAATTCTGATAATTACTAATTGTTTTTTTCAAGTTGTGAATGTAAATTCTAAAGCTAAGCAGTGGTGCTTCACCCTGCCTTAGCTTGTTCCACTTCCTGTGCTTTATGATGGCTTTTAATTATGTGACTCTGTTCTATAGAATTCCATTAAATGCATGAATTTGGCAGAAAGGGAGCATATTAGAGTGTAAATAGATTGAGCTTTCTTGACCCTTTGTGGCTGAATTAGAACCTAAATATCTCTCTTGGGTGTTCTTGCCCATAGTCTGAGTTTCTGTTGCTGTAGGCAGGTAAATTTGGTTTAAGGACTGAGAAGAAGTTAAGCTGATTTGTCCTACTCGTGGCATTTGGGTCCTGCTGTATCAGATTTTATGTTGCTGTGTAAGTAACCCCTATAAAAGATGATTTATTTTTTTCAAGTCTTCTACAGGAAGTGACTAGCCAAACAGCTGGTTTTTCTTAGCCTAAAAAGCCTAGAGATGTGTGAAGATTCTTTATCTAAAATACAAAAATCCCTGGACACAGCCATGTTTTTCAAGAACAGCACCACTGTACTAGAACCAAACACAGCAGTTTTTTCTGGAATTGTCTGCTTAGCTTAACGAAATCCATTGGTGCAGAGCTGAGCATGTCCTGCACAGCCTAAACTTAGAGAACATCCAGCCCAAGTTACTTAGGAAGTAGGACCTGCCTGAGGCCTGAGGCCACTCCCAGGTAAAGCTGTGTGGATCAGTGCCTGTCTGCTCTCAGTGCCGTGGCTTCAGTGCGTGCCTCGCTCCGGTGTCAGTGACACGGTTCCCTTCACTTGTGCCACGTGAAGCGAGCTGGGATGGGCTTTCACTTCTCTGTGCTGATCTCTGCTGGTAACGAAAGTCAGTCCACCTTTTGTCAGTTAAATCAAGGTGACACTATCATCTTAGGGGACCTCCTGGCCTTTTAAAGCTTCGTGAGCAGGTCCTTGAGCTGTTTTGTGAGAATATCTGTGTGTTGAGTGTCATATGCATGTGATGAACCTGAGCTGGAGTTTACATCCATGTGCTTGTTATGTTTGGGCAGTCACTGATTGTAGAAAGGTAGGGGGTAGAGAACAGGTAAGTGGGAAAGAGGCTTTGCTAACAGTTCTAAAGAGTTTCCTACACGTACACTATGAAATTTGAGTGCTGTAATCAATATTTCATAGACTTGGCTCAGTTTTTAGTGTACATTTTATTTTCCATCTCAAATTCCTGTAGGTTCCCTGAGCTACCAGAGGGAAGTTGCCTCCCAGCACCTGCCCAGATACTGTTAAGATACAAATGACAAAAATACTCTGGCGGGAGAAGTATGAGCACAAAACTGTCTTCTGTTTGAAATTCAAATGGTCCCCTGCCACGTTGTATTAAAGATTTCTTTTTCTCTAGGTTATTTCAAATGCAAAGAATACAGTTCAAAGTTTTAAAAGATTTCATGGTCGTGCATTCTCAGATCCCTTTGTTCAAGCTGAAAAAGCAAGCCTTGCCTATGAACTTGTCCAGCTGCCAACAGGCTCAACTGGCATCAAGGTAAGTCTGGCATGTTTGAGAAAGAGCCAGAGGAGGAAACTGATAAAGTTTCCTTTTATTCTCTGTTTTGAGTCTGCTCGTTGTAGCTTGTGTTCTCTTTTGAATGGAAAGCCTTAGCAGGGAAGGGAATGAAAGGTTGATAATGGGGATGGTGCATGGGTTCCACTGCAGTGTAATGAGTGTGCACAATTTTTATTTGAAGGCCATGTATATGGAAGAAGAAAGAAACTTTACAATTGAACAGGTGACAGGAATGCTTCTGACCAAATTAAAGGAGACCGCTGAGAATGCGCTTAAGAAACCTGTGGTTGATTGTGTTGTTTCTGTAAGTATGAATCCAGCAAAACACAGACCTTAGTTACTGTCTGAGCTGAAATGGCTGCAGCATTGAATTACATCTGATTAAATTGGCCAGTAAACTTGAATGTCCAGGTGTCTTTCTTTTCTGTTTAAGCTGAATCTGGAAACTAGACTTACATCATTAATAGTCTTAAATTGCTGGTAATTTGCAGCATAAATAATATTTGATGCCTATTTCTGATTATGTGCTTCAAAAATGACTGGCTTGTGATGTGGAATGGAAAAAGGAACTTTGTCTTTATGTAATTTTTTTTTCTTTTTCTCCATTGCAACTGAAATGAACACTGCATTTGAAGGAGGCCTTAGCTGTGCTCACTGTCCACCCGTGTACTGTGTAACTTTCCTCAAGGTGGCTCCTGTAAATGTTAATATTGGCTCTCTGACCTCCTTGCAGGTTCCTTGTTTCTACACAGATGCAGAAAGGAGATCTGTGATGGATGCTACCCAGATTGCTGGTCTCAACTGTCTGAAACTGATCAATGAAACGACTGCAGGTAATTCCTTCCTCTCCCTCACTGAGTGTTGCAGTTTTGCTACATCGAAGGGCTTTTATTCTGCCAGTGAGCCTTGCTTTCTGATATCACAGCTGGTTTTATAGACTTGAAATAGATGAGTTGATCAGAAAGTTTCTTAAATTCTGTTCTGTTTTTTCATTGCTTTACAAAGGCATAAAGATATTTGGTGAATTTCTGTTTTAATGCAGCTGAGGGAGGGGCTGGTACTGTTTAATGTTATTCCATGTTTCTTTAGCATTGGGAATTTGGGGTATTCAATGTCTGTAGCTTGAGAAGCACAATGAAATGCTAATGCTGATTTCTGATTAGCACTTATTTCTTGATAATTACAGACCTCTATGTCCTAACTATACTTTTATTTCTGTAGTTGCCCTTGCATATGGGATCTATAAGCAAGACCTGCCTGCCTTGGAAGAAAAGCCACGGAACGTTGTTTTTGTGGACATGGGGCATTCTGCATATCAAGTTTCTGTTTGTGCATTCAACAAAGGCAAACTGAAAGTAAACAAGCTGTTACACATCCGTTTTAATTCTCTGTAGAACATTGATCAGCACATCCATGGACTGTGGCAGGCAAGCCTGCCTGGCTTCACAGGGGGGCATCCACACAGCTCCGTTCATGCTCTTAAAAATGCACTTTGTCTGGAGCAAAAAGCAGGGCAGGGAACTAGAGAGCTTTTGAGCAGTGTGTGGAGGAAGCAAACATGCCTTAATCAGCAGACTCTGGCAAAGAATAAAAAACCTGGATTAAATGGTTTATTCAGAAATTATCATATCTGACTGTGCCGCTTTCAAAAAAATACTCCAGTTCAGTCATGAGATCTGGTGTTAGAGCAGGAGTTCCTGCAGTGCTGTAAGTGACAGACATTGTTTCTGAACCCTCACTGTGGTGCTTATGTAAAAGAGAAGAAACATTCCTGATTGCTTTAAGCTGCCAGTGGAAGCTCAGCAGATGACAATGTGCTTCTGAGTGTACACTGCCAAAGCATTGCTGTTTTCCAGCAAATACTAACATTTCTTACCAGCTTATTATTATTATTATTACTACTACTACTACCACCACAATTTGGACTTCACAGTTACAATACCTTTCTCATGATTGGCTGGAGAAACAGATGCAAAATTTAAAGCATGAGGTAGTGAAATGCAGAGAAATGTTCTGACAATATTAGTTTTCTCATAGTTTTATATAGTGAGGAAATGTACCCTTTGTGTTTCCCTTGGATTTGTTTTTTAAACTTGGAAGCCGTGGCAGTGTGGAAGGGATGCTTTGGGGTCCAGAGCGCAGGGCTGTTAGCCAGTGCAGAGGCCAAAGCCATCTGAAGGGATATTGAGGGTAATGTGATATTTCACTGATTTCTGTTCTTAAAAATATAAATTCCTGGTGTGCTTACAGAGCAGAATGAGCTGAGGTGGGTGGGTGGGCTACAGGTGTTCTTTGCAGATAATTATTTCATCAAAAAGGAACACCTGTTTAAAGAGTTAATATTTATTTTCTTCCTGTTTTATTTTTAGCTTGGTGTAAGCATGTTCCAGCCTTAGGAGGCATCAAATATTTAACTGGGATGTGACTCAAACTGACAGTGGCTAAGCAGAATTTGGAAAGAGATCTGCTCCCAGCACAAGCTAGAGAACAGATTGTGTTGCTAAGCCCTGCCCTGTCTCCCTAAATTCCTTTTAAAGCAGTTGTCACCTCATTGCAGGAAGGCCGATTTCTTTGACTTAGAGTTAACTGTATTAGAAACAAAGCACTGCTTTGATGTTAACTGCTAATTGCTTTCACTGGGTAAGGGCACATTGTGCTGTTACTGAAGGCTTCCCTTCCTTTAAGGTTCTTGCTACAGCGTTTGATACAACCCTTGGAGGCAGGAAGTTTGACGAGGTGTTGGTGGAATACTTCTGTGAGGAGTTTGGGAAGAAATACAAACTTGACATCAAGTCCAAGATCCGAGCGCTGCTGAGGCTGTACCAGGAGTGTGAGAGGCTGAAGAAGCTGATGAGTGCCAATGCCTCTGACCTGCCCATGAACATAGAGTGCTTCATGAATGATATAGATGTGTCTGGAACCATGAACAGGTAACCTTGGCTCCTCTGCAGGGGGAAACTTCAGAGTGCCCTTCAGGCAGTTAAACACTTGGTGTGGAGTGTCAGCTCTTAGGACTGCAGGGAGGTGAGAAATCAAAGAACAACGTGTGCAGGAATGCTGCTGGAAATGAAAATGTTTAGAGCCTGCTCAGTGGCCTTGAGTTAGGAGGGAGGGCTGGGAATGTTGCAAGCACGCCAGGGTTCCTGGAACCAGATATTGTCTGGGAGAATATAATAAAGTATAAAGCTAGGACTGGGGGAGGGAAGCCCCTGCAGTACACAGTGAAAGTGGCATTCCTTCAGTTTGGGCATCCTGTTGTTTGCAATGTTGTTTATGGTGTGCTAGAGCCTTTGTTTATGGCTTCTTCCAACAGAAGCAAATTTTTAGAGATGTGTGAAGGACTCCTGGCGAGAGTGGAGCCGCCCCTTCGCAGCGTGCTGGAGCAAGCCAGTGAGTGGGGCTGTGGGCTGGGGGCTCTGCACGCAGACACGAGCCAGCTTGAGGAGCAGGCTTCCTTTGCATGTTGGACACAAGGGTTTACCACAAACAACAGTTTCTTGCTTAGCAGTTACAAGATTGAAAAAACTTCCTCACTCAAGCTGAGAGCTGAAATTTTTACTGCTTAGAAACTTAGCCTAAAGTTGGTCTATTAAAACTTCTGGTTTACGATGTCGATGTATTCATGTGAAAGAGAAACATTTCATCTCTAGTCTGACTCCTTTCTAGGGTTGAAGAAGGAGGATATTTATGCAGTAGAGATAGTTGGTGGTACCACAAGAATCCCTGCTGTAAAAGAGAAGATCAGTAAATTTTTTGGCAAAGAAGTCAGTACGACCCTGAATGCAGATGAGGCTGTGGCACGAGGCTGTGCACTGCAGGTAAAAAGTGCTCTTTGTTTTAGCTGTGAGAATATTAAGCAGCATCAGTAGCTACTTGCTGAATGAAATGCTTGTTCACTGAAAGTCTGAACGTTTGTAATGTGGCTTTTGTGCTCTTGCAGTGTGCAATTCTGTCCCCGGCTTTCAAAGTGAGAGAGTTTTCTATCACAGATTTGATACCATATCCCATCTCTTTGCGATGGAATTCGCCAGCAGAGGAAGGCCTCTGGTAAGACCAGTACAATCTTCTTGCATGTTACAGCTTAAGATTACTGGTGATGATTAGAGTAAATAGCAAACATCAGTAAATGCCCTTAGAACAGGGTATTTCCAGGGTTAAATGCCCATTTAACACTCCAGTTTTGTTGCTTCTGAAGTTAATGATGGTAGAAATCAAAACCAAGGTTGAGCGGCAGTTTGGCCCTTCTGCATGGCTGTTCGTGTTGCTTAACCTGAAGGATCAGGACAGGCTTGTCACTTCTTAAGGAAGCTTTTCCCCTAAGAACATCTAGAAGTGTTTTGTTACCTTACCAGCAGTGTTGTCATACTGAACACAGGCTGTGTTTTCTCTTGCAGTGACTGTGAGGTCTTCCCCAAGAACCACCCTGCTCCCTTTTCCAAGGTCCTCACTTTCTACAGGAAGGAGCCCTTCACTCTGGAGGCCTACTACAGCTCCCCCAAGGAGCTGCCTTACCCCGACCCTGCTATAGGTTAGCACCATTCTGTGCCTTTAATAACTAAGAGTCTTTTCTATGTTTCAAACCTTTTCTGTCTAATTATGTAGTCTGGACACGCAGCCTACTGCAAATGCTCTCAGGACAACATTTCAAATGGATTTTCAGTAAAATAAGTGGAGTAACATGAAGTTTATGGGTAAAAAGGGCATCCTAATACTGGAGCAAACCTGGAAGGGGCACACTGAGAGTTGTGCAGTCTTTTGCTCTGGTAAGAGTAACACCAGGTTTTACATGAGGAGCTCACAATAGCTGTGCCCCAGCATTGCTGAGTAAAAAAACTGGACTGTCCAACTTGAGTAGGTTTTAACATTCCCTGAGCACATTACTGCAGTGAGCTGTGTCAGCAGCAGTTGGGGTTTGCTTTCAGCACTTAAGTTAATCAAAAGGGTTTGGTTTTTTCCTCTCTGTTCAGCTCATTTCTTGGTTCAGAAGGTGACTCCTCAGACAGATGGATCCAGTTCCAAAGTGAAAGTCAAAGTCAGAGTAAATATCCATGGCATCTTCAGTGTTTCCAGTGCATCTCTGGTGGAGGTTCATAAATCTGATGAGAACGAGGAGCCGATGGAGACGGATCAGCACGCCAAGGAGGAGGAGGTAACGCCTCACTGCTCCCACTGCCCAGAGTCCCCATGAGGCACAGCTGGCCAAGGGCTCAGCCTTGTGTGAGGGTTTATAGACACACCCACAGCTGAAACAGGAGATTGAGTACACACTGTGGTATGTTACACCAGTGATAGATCTCTGGAAACCAGGACTTGAGGTCTAGATCAAATTCTTAATGATGGAGCTGTGGCTTGCTGGAGCAAAGAGTGGGAGCTCATAATTTATTCCCTTAGTTTTCATTCTGTTTGTTTTGCCTAAAGAGCATTAGAGGTTTTAAGGGATCAGCCTAGGAATTGAAGCAGTGATCTGCATTTGTTTAATGTGTGAAATTGGATCTCTCTGAATTTCAGAAGATGCAAGTAGACGAGGAGCAACAGAAGGCTGAAGAGCAACAGCAAACCCAGCCTGAAAATAAGGCAGAGTCTGAAGAAATGGAGGTAACAGGAGCATTTGAGACTTTTTTTTCATGAGATTCCTGAGAATATGAGGAATGTGAGCACATCTGTTGCCTTTGTCATGGTTCTGGAAGCTGAACTTTTATTTCAGTGCACTGGTGGTCTATTGTGATTAGAGCTTTAGAAAGGACACAAATGGCACTGGTAACTGCAGACCTGTCAGGTGACCCAGCAGTGAGAAAATGGGGGAACTCTCCTGTTCAGGGAAGAAATAATCATCTAGTGTTCAATAACTTGAATACTAGAACAGTGTTCTGCCATGAGCACCCTCCTCTGTGAATGCAGAGTGCCCAGAAAAGGTCAGTGCCTGCGTTAATTATCTCAGGCTTCGGCAGCTGAGGTGTCAGAATGGCAGGGAGTGCTTGGTTCTCTTGCTGAAAACTAAGTTTTTCTGATGTAAACCTTGATTGCTCCCCTTGAACAATGCTGGTTTTACTGTGAATGTATTTCTTTATTTTTAATGCAGACTTGTCAGGCTGACTCAAAGGACAAGAAAGTGGATCAGCCACCCCAGGCCAAGAAGGCCAAAGTGAAGACGACCACAGTGGACCTTCCCATCGAGAACCAGCTGGTGTGGCAGATAGGGAAGGACATGCTCAACTTGTTCATTGAGAACGAGGTAAACTCTTCTTGCCCAAGCCAAAAATGTCACTTGTTGGTCTCCAGAAATAATGTTCATTAAACATGGCTAAGGATGGTCCAGGAAAGGATTAAGAGGAATGAAACAAGCAGTTAAAAGTCTAAAATGAACAACAGTGCCCCGTGGAGGCAGAATACAGTCATTGCTCCTGGTCAGGGGAGCTGTCACTCTCAAAGGACTGTTCTGCAGGAAACCTCCAGAATCACCTGCAGCTACAAGGTGCAGGTGACCCCTGAGGAGGATCATCCCGTGCTGTATTGGACATCACACCAAAACTGAAATGAGTTTTCAGTCGTGTGCTGTGTTAGAACAGTTCTGTAAATCAGTTTTGCAAAATATTGATCTGGTTTGAGCCTTTGCTGACAACGTGTCCTGGAAATAAATAATGAGCTTTTTAGCCAATTAATTTGAGTCCTTGTTCACAGGGTAAGATGATAATGCAGGATAAGCTGGAGAAGGAGAGGAATGATGCCAAGAATGCAGTGGAGGAGTACGTGTATGAAATGAGAGACAAACTCTGCGGTGTTTACGAGAAATTCATCAGTGAGGATGTGAGTACTGCTTACTGCTTGATTGTCCTGATACATTGTGGTGAAATCAGCAGTTGGATTTAGTAACTCTTGACCTCTGTCACATACTTTGCTTACATAAACTACAAATTCAGACTTGGAATTTGAAGAAATAATTGTAACCTTTCTGCCTCTGATGAATCTGCTAAATGTGGGCACCTGTGCCTGAACTGGTTGCCTTAAAATGTCTTGGTATTATTAATCAGCTTTCCCTGTTGTGCTGATGGAGCTTCGTGTGTAATGAATTTAACTCTGCCTTTAGGGATGAATGTCTGAGCACCTGACTGCATCTCCATTGATTGCAATGGAGCTTTGCCAGCCAGGTGTCTGCAGAGCCCAAACTGGGACATACCAGGTGACCTTTATGGCACCTTTGCTAAAGAAAAGTTGCCCTCTGTTCTCAGGCTTGCTCGTGTAGTGATAATAAAAACATGCAGGGGACAAAAAGGCCTTTTATGTGACAGTATTTGATCTGAACTGTGGCTGTCCCATATGGTTCTTCCCTGGGCCTGAAAACCACCACAGAGCTGTACAGAAGAATATTTTATTTCTTATTTTTCACTAAAATAGAATAAAGAGTTCTTTATATTCTAAAAATACAACCCTTCCAGAAAGGTTCCAGGTACCATTTAGTGCCATTTGTCACCTAATAAATGATGCCACGTGCCTGTTTTGTGTGCATTGCTGCAGGATCGGAATAGCTTCACACTGAAGCTGGAAGATACAGAAATTTGGCTTTATGAAGATGGTGAAGACCAGCCCAAACAAATATACATTGATAAATTGGCAGAACTGAAGGTGAGTGGTTCTTAAATTCCCATGGGAATTTACTGAAGGTGGAGAACTTTGTTCCAGTGAGGAGCTGTTTGAGGTGACAGCCTGCTTTGGATTGTAAGTGTGTGAGGAGTAGATCTCCAAAGGACCTGTAAGAGCAGGGCTGAGGGAGGCTCAGTCGTTCCTGTAAGTTGAGGGAAGAGTCAGAGTTCCTGAGGAAAGAGAGTTCTGAGGAGTTCAGGAAAGTTGATGTATCCTGTCAAACCTTGGGGATCCCTCGGTGATGCTCCATGAGTTTTGACATCTGTTGTGCTTTGTTTCAGACTCTGGGTCAGCCTATTCAGGCGAGATTCCAAGAATCAGAGGAAAGACCAAAAGCATTTGAGGACTTGGGGAAGCAAATCCAGCAGTACATGAAAGCTGTTCATGCATTCAAAGCAAAGGTATTTCCATACTTAATTTCTGGAAAGTGCAAGGAAGTGGTACAGATACTTTCTGAATTTTAGTTAACCTTCTTCAGACAAAAATTTGGGGCAACCTCCCAGTGAGCTTATGAATTCTTCATGTTTTATAGATTTTCAGAAGTGGATTTTAGGCCTTGCAACATCTCAGTCTCTTTGTAATCAGATGTTGATTTCCTCATGGAGGCAGAATGCCAGGAGCAGGAGAACGTCAGTCTCTGGTTACCGAGCTGCAATCAGTTCAGTTGCTTTGTTAACCACAGCAGCTCTTGGCTAAATGGTCTTAAGCATTCTGAAACTAAATCTTGAGGAAATCAGGTTGCAATTTGTGCTCAAGCACTGACACAGCTGCTCCTGTTTGGGTGTTGCAGGATGAACTGTACGAGCATCTCGATGAAGCAGACGTGGCAAAGGTGGAGAAGAGCACCAATGAAGCCATGGAGTGGATGAACAACAACCTCAACCTTCAGAACAAGAGGAGTCTTACTTTGGACCCAGTTATAAAAGCAAAAGACATACAGGCTAAAGCAAAAGTAAGCTTTTCTACATAACTCACTGTATTTCTGTGAATTTTTGTGTTTATGGCTCTATCAGAAAACTCTGAAGTGAAAAATCTCAAAAATCTCTACCAGGAACCATCAGCCCTTAACTGGAGTATTCCCAACGGTGGTTTCAAAAGTTCATCTGTGGCAGATCAAACCATTTCTAAGGATATGTTACTTCTGTGTTTTCTAGGAATTGGCAAACATTTGTAATCCCATAGTGAACAAACCCAAACCCAAGGTGGAGCTGCCGAAGGAGGAGCAGAAGCCGACGGAACCCAACGGACCATTGGATGGGCAGGGGGACGGGAGCGGGACCCAGCCCCCCGAGCAGGGCTCTGTCCCCACAGCCACCGAGAAGAAGCTTCCAGAAATGGACATTGACTGAATTTCAGCACTTGTTTATATCATTGCAAACTACAATAAAGCTTTAAGTTGTCAACTTTGTACGTTCTGAATACAAACTGAAGCAAGTGAATCCCACAGCACTCTTGGTAACTCTTGGAGAGGTTTGGGCAGGGCAGCAGGTCAGAACACGGAGGTGGCGAAGGACTCGCTCAGCTCAGCAGTGTTTGCCTTTATTGATTGTATTTAGAAGTTTTGGTAGTCTAACTAGACCTCTAGGAACAGCCATAAGCTGCTTCTCCATTTTTAATGTCCAGGCTGAGTCAATTCTCCCTCGAAGGAGGGAGACAGCAACATCTGAAGTCTGATGTGCACCCTGCTCTTCCCTTTCCCTGTGGATTGCAGCTCTGGCACTGCAGGGAGGGCAAGGGGCAGCCAAGGCAGAGTCTTCCATTGCTCTGGGTTTAGCGTTGATGCCTGCTCTGGACTCACTCTGATTTGCACTGGAACAGTTGATGGTTACAGGAGGTTTGCAGAGCGGGGGCTGGTTCATCAGCACCTTTATTCCTTAGCCCAGACTGCAGATCAGACTCAGAATGTGCTCCTGGACAGGGCAGTGGGTTTCTCACAAACTCCCCCACTAATTAGGCCCTGTAAACTCCTTGTCTCTAGTTGAATTAGCTGCTTGTAGAAAAGAGTGAATACTTGTATTTCAGCTGCCTATGCTGATAGTTGATTCTGACTTGTTCCTAACTTTTTCTGGCAGGGGTATGCTTGCTTCCACGAGGCCTTCATTTGGAATGCTTGGTTTTTTGTTTTGGTTTCTTTTTTTCCAGGAAAACCAAGAACCGACGGATATATTGGTTTGTTTTGTTTTTCTATGAGCTTTATACAATGATTTGCTTCTAGTACTGTCATTAAACTTGCAAAAATGAATTTGTATGTGTTAAAATCCAAAGCTGAAAAACACCCATTCAGTTATTGCAAGAAATAAATGCACTGGATTCTACTGGATCACCTGCTGCAGCTGTTGATTCCAATGCGCAGGGAGGGCGCCGTGCCGGGCTGGAGGGGAGGGCTGTGTCCCAGGTTCTTGGGGTGTGCAAGGAGCTCTGCCGGGCTGCCCCGGGCCTTTGCGGCTTCGTACGGGCCGTGGGTGGGTGCGGTGGGTGTGAGTTAAACCTCCCTGTAATGAATCGCAACCAGGGAACGAACGCCCTGCGTTAGAAGGGGCCCGCAGGGATCAGTGAGTCCAACTCCTGCCCCTGCACGGGCACCCCAGCGCTCGCACCGTGACCCTTTCCTGGGGAGCCCGTTCAGTGCCCGGGCACCGCTGCCGGAGGCGCCGCTCGGAGCCCGCTCGGTCCGTGCCGGGGCCGGGGAGGGGCGGCAGGCGGGGCCCGGAGCGGGCGCTGAGCACCCCGGGCTGGGCCGGCCGGGCCCTCCCGGCCGCCGGGGGAGCTGCGGGGCCGGGCCGGCTCCTCCGCCCGCCGGCGCTTCCCGTCCCTTCCTGTGCCTTCCCTTCCCGTCCCGTCCGCCCCCGCCGCCGCTCCGCGAGGGGCAGGGCCGGGCTGCCCTCGCTGTCCCCGGCCGGTTCGGCCCGGCCGCGGCTGCCCGGGTGAGGAACGCGTGAGGAGCGGGTGAGGCGGGCCGGGCCGGGCCGGGCCGTCTCCCCGGGGGCCGCCGGGCCGGGGCACAGCGGTGGCAGCGGCCGGAGCCGCCGTAGCGACGGCAGAGCCGGGCCTGGAACCCGGGAATCGTTCCGAACCCGCCGCCGCGAGGTCGGGCCCGGCCCGCCCGAGGCCCCGGCCCAGCCCGGCCCCGCAGCTCGGTCACCGCTCCTGCGGCTGGAAATGAGCGCCGAGCCCCGAGCGAGCTGTGGGGCACGGGAGCACCGAGGGGACTTTAACCCCGAGCCTGAGGTGCTGATGTTGTTGTCTGTCCGCAGCAGCCCCAGGCCGGTGCCGGCGCCGCGGGTGTTTCCCCTCAGCAGCGCCGTGTCCGTGCCTTGAGGGAGGAGAAGAGTCCGGCCCTGGAGGGATGCTCAGGGAGCGGCTCCTCGGCTCTGGCCCTGCGCTGCTCTGACCCCAAAGGTAACTCATCAAACGGGCTTCATTTCCCCAAATGTACAGCTGAGATGCTCCACGGCTGCATCTACAAGATGCCTGTGCAGGATTTGAACCTTTATCTGATATTTTCAATCACAAATGGGACTGTTTTCCTGTTTGCGTTAGAACACTGGACAAGAGCTACTGTTTCTGATTAATTTCTCATGTGTCTTTTGGGGGTCTGTTCTCTCCCAACCATCAGTGAATGTCCCTGTGTCACCTGTGCCATCTCCATATTTCATTATTTCCCCTCCAACAGCTGTTTTTACTTACTAACACACAGTTTGCTTTCTGACTTTTCAATATTCTATTGTTTTGGGGTTTTTTAATTTTATAAAGCTACCAATATTTTTTTCAGCCTGTAAAATACTTTAATTATATTTCACATTGTTTTAGATTGGTTAGCTGGGTTTTTCTAAAGCTTACTGTGCTATAAAATAGATGCCTCAAATTAATAATTTGAATTGGATGCATTGACTTGGTTGATGTTGCAGAGTGGTGGTAACTCTACAGAAAAGTTAAATGTCTTCAGAGGACAAGGAGGCTCAGGAGGACGAGCTGCTGGCTCTGGCCAGCATCTACGACGAGGATGAGTTTAAGAGAGCAGAGTCTGCCCAGGGAGGAGAAACAAGAATTTGTCTGGACTTGCCTCAAGACTTCAAAATTTTTGTGAGGGGTGAGTTGAGATGTTTTGTGTTATCCCAAGGGAGGCTTTACCAAGCTCAGGTGGTTGTTGGGGAGTGACCTGAGGGAACGATGGCAGGACAAAGCTGTGGCTCAGCCTCTGCTGTGCTTGTTGGGGATTGTGTTTGAGCAGTTAAAGCCTCATGCACAGAACGTCTTCAGTAAACTTTAAAATCACTGATGAGTAATAGCACTTCTTCAGAATAATTAAGTTCGTTGATTGGGTTTTTATTCCCCCAAGGATGTGTGTTTCTAGGCTCCTGGTTTGTGCAGGATCCGACATTTCACAGTGCTGCTGTTTAACTGCTTTAATCACAGACCTCCAACCCTGTGACATTTTACTGCAACTGAGAGTTTTGTTATTTAGGGTGGAACAAATAGTTTTAACCCCAGAAATATATCAAACTAACAGACTCTGGGTGCTGTAGAACCAGCAGCAGTTGGTTAGTTTTCATTTTTCTGTTATTTCTCCCACTGCCTGGGTGGGCCCTGGCTCAGGCAGTTCCACAGAGAGCCTCCAGAGCAGTGGGTTTGAGTATTCCGTGTGCTTCCTGCCTCCCCTCGTGCTGAATTTCGAGTTCCCACCCGACTACCCATCGACCTCCCCGCCCGTCTTCACCCTCAGTGGGAAATGGCTCTCCCAGGCCCAGGTTTGCAGAGGATTTTTACATTTTGACTGCTGAGTAAGTTAATAGTTAACAGTTAAACAAAGTAGAAAAGCGATGATGTTGCTCCTCAGTTGGCTCATCTTTTGTCTCTTGCTGGTTTTCATTTGATTACTGTTCTGAGGAAGGAAAGCTTGCATCTGTGAGAACTATTTTCTGTGTATTTTATGGATAAAAACTGCTGAATCTGAAATCAAAGTTTGTGCTAAGGACTGTATGAGGGGAGGAGCCCAGTGAGGAGTTCCTCAAACTTACTGAAGTCAGGAATTCTTTGTTCTTTCCCAGCTCAGCGCTCTTTGCAAACACTTGGACAACGTGTGGGAAGAGAACCGAGGCTGTGTGGTCCTGTTTGCCTGGATGCAGTTTCTGAAGGAGGAAACCCTGAATTACCTGAATATTTCATCCCCATACGAGCTGAAGATGTGCCCTCAGGGGAAGGGGCAGAGCAGGACACCAGTGGGGTCCCTCGAGGCTGGGAAGGACTGTGGGGGTGCCACAGGCTCTGGCGCAGCTGAGGAGGAAATCACGGATGCCAGGGCTGTGCAGGATGTGGAGTCCTTGTCCAGTCTGATCAGGGACATCTTGGACTTCGACCAGGCCCAGAGGAGGAAGTGCTTTAACAGTAAGATGTACTCGTGCAGTATCTGCTTCTGTGAGAAGCTGGGCAGTGAGTGCATGCACTTCACCGAGTGCAGCCACGTGTACTGCAAAGCCTGCCTGAAGGACTACTTTGAAATCCAGATCAGGGATGGACAGGTGCACTGCCTCAACTGCCCCGAGCCCAAGTGTTCTTCTGTCGCCACTCCAGGCCAGGTAATTCCCATGCACAGGGGCTGTGGAGCTCTGGAACCTGAGTTCAGGGATAGGCTGTGGCTCTGCATGGTGGGCGTTGGCAATCACAGAGAGCTCCAAGATCACCAAGTTCAACCTCTGACACAATCCCACCGTGCCACTAAACCACGTCATGAAGTGCCACATCCTTGGACACCTCCAGGGACGGGCACTCCAAACCTCCCTGGGCAGCCCCTGCCAAGGCCTGAGCACCCTTTCCATGAGGAAATTCCTCCAGATATTCAACCTGACCCTCCCCTGGCACAGCTTGAGGCTCTTTCCTCTTGTCCGGTCCCTTGTTTCCTGGGAGCAGATCCTTGACCCCCTGTGACCTGTTGGAGAATCTGAAGTGGATTCATCCCAGCTGTTGGTACCTTTCACTGACTTGCTGCTTGTTGCTGCAGCAGGCTCAGAATTACAGCGGCAAGGAATCGGAGAATTTGGGTTGGAAGGGACCTTAAAGCCCATCCGGTGCCACCCCTGCTGTGAGCAGGGACACCTTCCACTATCCCAGGCTGCTCCAAGCCCCATCCAACCCGACTTTGGACACTTCCAGGGATCCAGGGGCAGCCACAGCTTCTCTAGGGCAGGGCCTCAGTGCATGTGGATGAAGGATTCCCTCCCTGTGGCTGTGTTTCAGGTGTAGGATCCCCTCCCTCCCTGTGGCTGTGTTTCAGGTGAAGGAGCTGGTTGGGGAGGAGCTGTTTGCCCGCTATGACCGCCTGCTGCTGCAGTCCAGCCTGGACCTGATGGCTGACGTGGTTTACTGCCCCCGGCCCGGCTGCCAGACCCCCGTGATGCAGGAGCCCGGCTGCACCATGGGCATCTGCTCCCGCTGCAACTACGCCTTCTGCACCCTCTGCAGGATGACTTACCACGGGGTGTCCCCCTGCAAGGTCACTGCGGGTGAGTCACCTCGCCCTGGGCTCCGCAGGCACGGCCGAATGTCGTGTGGAAGAGTCCAAAGTTGAGCGAGGGAAGTCCTGGCCCTGAGCTTTCTGAAATGCACGTTCATTTGGAGGAGGAGGGTTGTTGCTGGTAATTAACTATTCCTTTGGTGACACTCCTCAGCTCAGGAGCTCCCGAAAGTGCTGATTGTCAAATGCTGAGAGGCTGTAGCAGGGATTTACATTTTTAAGTATTTTATTGCTTTATATTTTCACTACTTTATATTGAGTTAATGCTGGAATCAGGTGGAGGCTTCTCTCTCTGTCTGGCCTCAAAATCCTGTGACAGAATTTCATTAAATATATCGTCAGAAATAAATATTTCCATTTTTAGTTTATTTTACATTGTTCTAATTCCATCAACAGATCTTTTTTATAACAAAACAGTGTAAAACTGCTGAATTTTGGGGCAGAGTGGTTTTAATATTATTATCTTATGTATTTTAATAGTTTCCTTGTTTTTTAATTCGTGGTGTTACTGTTCCTTGAGAATCTTTATGCTGCATTTAGCTGGACTTCTATATGTAATATCCTACAAAAGCTGTCTGGTTTGGTTTGATTTTGCCCCCCAGAGAAATTAATGGATTTGAGGAACGAGTATTTAGAAGCAGATGAGACAAATAAAAGATTTTTGGAGCAACGCTACGGCAAGAGAGTGATTCAGAAAGCCCTGGAGGAGATGGAGAGTAAGGAATGGCTGGAGAAGAACTCCAAGGCTTGTCCTTGCTGTGGGACCCCCATCGAGGTGAGTGAGGAGCCAAAGGCTGGGGAACCATGAACAGAAAATAACCCACAGGGGGGCAGTTCTGGGTGTGTTGGAGCCTCTAGGGAGAGGACATCTCTAGGAAATACCAAGAGAACTTTCCATTTCTCTGTGCCATGGAAAAGGGGGTGAGGAGATATTTGTGGATCCAAGGACTGGAATACAAACAGTGACTGCTGGTCAGGCTCCCACACTAAGCAGATCCAGGTTGACTCTGGATCTATATGAATCCTTTTGTTTTCCAGGTGTTTCAGGCTACCTCTGGTTCACACTAGAGCCAGGAAATCAATCCAGCTTCAGAAAAATACTGATTTCCAGTACTTTCAGTGTTATAACCAAATTCCAGCTCCCAGTGCAGATACCAGTGTGTGGTGGAGCCAGGGCAGACGTGTTCACTGCCTGCTGTGGTTCTGAGGGCTGTTGGCAGACAGGGACTGAGGCCTGTCACAGTAGGGTTCCGTTATCACCGTGTCTTGGTTTCTTTTCTCCCAGAAACTGGATGGCTGTAACAAGATGACCTGCACAGGGTGCATGCAGTACTTCTGCTGGCTCTGCATGGGCTCCCTGTCCCGGGCCAACCCCTACCGGCACTTCAGCGACCCCTCGTCCCCCTGCTTCAACAGGTCGGTGCCTCAGGGACCTCCCCCACTGCTGCAGCTCTGTTTTCTGCTTCTCCTTACAGTCTCTCCCACATTCTTACCTGAAATCTGCAGCTACAGTTTAAGACACGTTTTCTCCTCTAACAGTAAAAATCGGGAGTGATTCAGGATGTGGTTTTGCTTTTTAAGAACTTCAGTTTTAAAATTCTGGAGGAGTCTTTTGAGCCTATTCCTGATTTTTTTTTGGTCAGGTCATGACCCACCCTTTCTGTGCTGCCACAGCCTGCAGGGAAGTGTTTCCCTGCCAATGCTCAGGAGCAGCTCGGGGATTTGGGGAAGAGCTGCTTTAAGGAGCTGCAGATTTGTCTCACCTTCCTTTGGGGAAGAGTCAAGGGACAGGGGTGCTGCTGTGGGACAGGTGACAGAAGGGTGACAATGGCAGCCTCTCGGCTTCTCTTGCCCTTCCACAGGGCACAGATGGTGGTTGGTGATACTGAAAAAGCCAGGGGAACTTGCTGTACTGTTGTTGCATTTAGTGTGATACTTTTTAAACACACTTGACTTGTTTTTCGCCCCGGTATCACTGATTTTCTGCCTTGCAGATTGTTTCAAGCCATGCACATCGACGATGGGGAGTTCTGGGAAGGGGATGATGATCAGTAGCTTCCTCCAGTGCCAAAAGGTGAACAAACCAGGGACATATACTTTTTGTGTGTCCTTTGTGTTTGCTTTTCACTTCCATTGTGTGACAGAAGAGTGGTAACTGCCCTGCACTGCAGGACACTCACACCTCAAAGCCTGTTGCCAAAAACCAAAGGAGACTTTTCCCCATCCTGGGATCAGCATCATCGTGGAATGCCCAAGCAAACATGTCCATTATTAAAGAAGTCAAAAATTGGAAAACCATTGGAAAAATACATACCAAGAGGTGCCCCTTTTTTAAAAGCCAACAGACAAAACCGAAGCCTCAAATCCTGGGAGTATTTTGGGCGTTTCCTTTAGGGAGACTGACCCTTGGAGACTCTTGGATCATGAATATTGTGGGGTTTGGGGTGGTTTGGTGGAGCTGTAGTGCTCTCTCTGGAGCTGCTTGGACTGGGGGAGTTTTCTGATACAATACAGAAAATTTCTTCTGTATTCAGCAACAAAGTTTGTTGCTATTACGAATTTCCTGATGTGCTCCTCTGAAAAGCAGCTCCTGGCTCTGTCACTGGTACTTTCTAATGACATTAAAGCTGATTATCCCCAACCCTTCTCACTGGCTGCTTTGCATCCCTGAGAGCTTGGGCAGAAAATGGCCAAGAGGCATTTCCAGGGATTTCTGTGTCTGCCAGTGTTGCTGTTGGATTCCCTCACGTTGCCTGTCCTTGTTTTGGCAGGGATGAGTGCCAAGGCAGTGAGCTGAGGATGTGACCAGTGAGAGGGTGAAAAGTATCAGGAAGAGATGAACTTGAATTCTTCAAGATACTGACAATTACCTTGTGTTCTCAGTTGATGAAGTAATTTATTTTTTATTAACTCTTCATATAAGAAATTTGATTGTTGATACTTTTGCTTCTGGACGAGATCCTTTACTTCCACTGGTTTTGCACTTCAAATTATTTCAGAAACCAAACTGTTTCCCCTAAAATCTCTCAGCAAGTGGTTTGGGAAGTATGAAGGTGATTACTGGAGGCAAATACTGATTTTTTACAAGTTTTTCCACTTGCAGAACAGTCTAAAAGTTTATTTGGAAACTAAAGCTGCATGTGCTACGTTCAAGAGCAGTAGGGCCTGGATGGAAAGTTCTGGAGCTGAGACTCCTCAGGAACTCAGGGTAGTCACAGCTCACTCAGTTCTGACTGAGAGTTAATAAATTTATCCTGAGATGTGTGGCCAGAATGAATGGTGCTTCAGTTCCCTGTGCAGACGAGAAGTCTGCACTGTTGGAACTGGCACAGAGATTAAAAAGATGAAAGGAAGAGCAAATCTCACCTCAGCTGAAGCTCTAGGTCAGTGTGTAGGAAAAGTGTATGTTGTGTATGGTTTGAGTTGTATTTCCTGCACCTTTCACATGCACTAAATTCACTTTAAGATGGTAAACACAGTGTCCCTGTTTGTCTTCCTTCTGGCACGGATTTGGCAGCACAAGTGTGCCCAGGTGCTGCTGGCACGGGATGTGTTCTGCTCATGGGACTTCCATGCCTGCAGAGTGCCCTCCCACCCCGAGGGCCCTGCTTTTCCCCCAGAGAAAAACCTGCCAAGGGCAAGGGGGAGCAGCAGGAGCTCTTCCCACCAAACTGCCTCCAGGACAGCTTTGGTACCATAAGCACCAGGTACACTCAAATGTCACCATTTAAAAAAATTAAAGACATTTAGTGAAGAAAGTTACATTACAGATCAACAACTTACAAAATTTCTGTATAAAGAAAATAAATGTTGCCCAGTTTTCTTGCCCCTTGTGTGAGAGCATTGGATAGTTAATCCCAGGTATCACATTTCAGAATTGGTGGAGTCTTGGCTGTTGTCCACCTGTGTGGGGTGTCTAATTAAACAGAGGCTGAAGCCAGTAGGAACAGACTGTTTCCTTTGGGGCTGGTTTGGCATTTCCTCAGAGAAATGGAAAATTCTGGAGAAGAGAAAGCACCAGGCATAGCAAATCATACCTGGGCCTGAACGTGAACATGGGCTTTGTGTGTGACAACAGTGACAAGTCCAACATGTGGCTCAGAGCAGGGCTCAGCCAGGGCTTTATCCAGTCAGGCAACCTCCTACAGAGAGAGCCTGCAGAGCTGTGAGGATCCCACCCCACTGCTTGGGTGTTCCCACAGGGGGGTTTTATCCTCTGCACCGTGAGTGGCTCCACTCAGGCCCCAGTGTCCCTTCTCATCTTCCCCCGGTTCCATCTTCCTGCTGCCCTCTCGTGGCTGCGGGTGCCGCTCTGAGCTTTCCCTTCTCCAGCCGGACAATCCTCTTTGCCAGGATTCTAATGTGGGAGTGTTTCATGGAGGAGGAATGAATAACACCAGGTACTTGTCCTAACTGCAAGGAATACATCCCAAAGTGATCGCTCACTTGTTTCTGCAACATTGTACTTTGATTTATCCTCACATTTCAGTTCTGCAGCCTTCAGTCCATGATTACAGTCAGTTCACAGATCAAACAACTCATTCTTCATTTCCTTCAGAGAATGGGTTGGTGGCAGAAGTTGGTGGAACACGGAGCACTGGATCCATCCTCCTTTGGTTAATTAAGGCAGGTGTTTGGCATCTGTCTCTTTAGTGGAGAGAAGGAACCATATGATCATTCTGCTAATTTAAGAACAAATATGAGATCAGTTTCTGCAGCAATTCCCTTTTGTCCCAGCTGTTTTCAGCAGCTGGTTCAGCACTGCCCCAGCACATTAATCACTGTATGGCTTCTTGGACTGGCTCCTCTCCACTCCCGTCTCCTTCATGCTGTACAAGGGCTCCACGAGCTTGTTGTGAACCAGCATTAATCCTGATGGAGAGAGTCAAAAAGACAATTTAAGTAGACATAATAAAGGAAAGTTCTCCTTCATTGAATGCTAATGGAATTAGACATTCCTGTTGTGCTTGTGCCTTTGCTCCCACACCAAGCATTAAGCATTTACCTTCACACTTGTACCACTGCGGTATATTTAAGGAACATACTCCTTTGGGAGTTAATTATACAGCAACAGTGGCTCCTAAAAAGGTAACAAAAGAGCTGCCTGGCCTGGTGAACCATTCACCTTTGAAGTATTTCACTGTTTTGACTTTGAGCTCCAGCGTGGCGTCCTCGTCGCAGACGAACACGGTGTTGGGGTGCTGCTGGAAGGCCGACACCGTCCACATGNCGACACCGTCCACATGTGGTTGACACCGTCCTCGATGGCTTTGTACAGGGCAAAGGCTTTGTGGGCTCCCGTGATCAGGATCATCACCTGCACCCCAGACACACACAGGGGTGCTCAGGGAGAGCCCAACCACACCCTGCCGAGCTGAGAATGGGGACAGCCCTGTCACCCTCCCCACAGGCACTTCTCTGTGCTGCCGCTGCTCTGACTGCTTCAGCTCTCAGTGGAGTCACAGCCTGGTGGGTCCCTGCAGTGCTCCTTTGGGCACCTGTACACTGAGATTTAACACGTGTAGATCAAATAGACTCCAGTAAAAGTGGCCCCACACAGTTTTCATAACCTGCTGGTGTGACGTCAACCTGATTTCTGCAGTTACTCTCCAGGTGAGATTCCTAACCAAAGACACCCTCCCAAACCTTCCTGGCTCCCTGGGGGGAACAGCTGCTGCAGGGTTACACAAACACAAGTGCCAGCAGAGATGTAACAAGAGCCTCTCCATGGTGTTGCAGGATGCCAGAGGACAGGAGGATCAGGCAGTCCGTGGCAGGAATACGCTACACCAGAGAACACGTGGCTGCTCCATAACAGGATAACCTTTGGCTGCTCCAGAGCGACTGCAGGAAGCCACTTCTCATTTCCTCACCTCTCTGGCATCCATGACAGTGCCTACTCCAACTGTCAAAGCCATGGTGGGCACTTTGGAGAGGTCACCATCAAAGAACCTGGCATTGGCCAGTATGGTGTCCATGGCCAAGGTCTTCACTCGTGTCCTGGACACCAAACTGGATCCCGGCTCGTTGAAGGCGATGTGACCGTCGGGGCCGATACCTGGGACAGGGACAGCAGAGGGTCAGCTGTGGGAGCACAGCCAGCAGCTCTCCTGGGAGAAGGGCAGGCAGTGCTCCTGGGAACACAGAAAAATCCCTGCAATTCCCCTGCTCCAGCTCAGATTTGTGTCTGGCAGGAACAACAGCAAGAGTCCCCTCAGAAGCCACCAGACAATTCCCTGATTGCGCTGGGACAACAACAAAGCAAAGTAGGTGGCAGAACCTTATGGCAAACTGATGGGAAGAGCTTGTGTGGGAAAAGCTACTCCCAGCAGTTTCCTGTTGCCACTGAAAATTGATACAACACTTCATATTTGTACAGTTCTAGCCCTTCCCATTTCTCCTGCTGACATTTCCTGAACGATTCACTGACTGCACTGAAAGTCCTAAAGCTGGGAGTGGTGTGTGGGCAGACAAGGCTGCCAGGACACAGCAGTGCCCAGGGCCACGGGCTGTGGGGTGGATTTCACTGCAAATGAACAATCCTGACAATAAATGAGAGCTGGGGAGGACAGGCACAGCTTTGGGACAGGGTTTAGAGGCTGCTGCTCTCGGGTTCTCACCTCCAACAAAGAGCTCGATGCCTCCAGCTGCTTTGATTTTCTCCTCAAATGCGTCACACTCTGCCTGGAGATCAGGGGCATTTCCATCCAAGATGTGGACGTTTTCTGGTGAGATGTCAATGTGCTTGAAGAAGTTATTCCACATGAAGGAATGGTAACTTTCTGGGTGATCCCTGGGGAGACCTGGTAACAGAACACGCACTGCTGAAGCCAACTGGAACAGTATCACTCATACCAAAGCATTTCCATACCCCTGCAGTGGCTTTGGTGACAGAGCACTGCTCTCTCTGTCCTTTGTCACACCCTCAGCTTTCAGAGTTGTTTGTATTTCCCTAAATACCAGAATTAAAATCACCTCCTGTGAGACACGTGCTCATATTAACATACAACAAATGTTCCAAAAGCAGGTGTGGGCTGTGCTTCACCTGTCAGCACCTTCTCAGCCCATTTCCCATTTCATATTAGTAAGAATTCTTTAAAAACTCTGCAGAAGCCTGGGAAATAATAATTATTATATAATTATTACATATTTACCCCCCTTGAATGCTGGAAACCTGCATTGGACTGCTTATTCCCTAATGCTGCTTTATTTGAATTATTCACAAAAAAAAGCCTCTTGACCAGGATAAAATGAGCATTAGCAAATATTTAGCTTGTATGTTTTTCACCTTTGGATCTATTTCTTCTGAGGAAACTGTTTTACCACGACTTCAGAAATGACAGTCCCTTGCTGTCTCAGCAGGAGATACCAGAGGGCACTCAGGGAACACGCTGGTCATTGCAAGGGACCTTTATAATCCCAGAGCAAAGGTGGAAGTTAATGCTGCACACTGAGCCTGCAGTGATAAGCTGTTCCTTACCTGGTCAGCACCTGAGGGCAGCTGACACACAGCACTGTCTGTAACAGTGTGGGCAATATTGGGCAACACCCACTATCCAGTTTTGTCCATACGTTTTAAAACCTATGGAAAATTTTCAAATTTCTTCCACAGGTTTTCAAATTGTCCCCCTTTGCTAATTCCCTGGGAGTGTCTAAGGAAAGAGCGGAGGTGGCCCTCAGCACCACGGTTTAGCTGACACAGTGGTGTGGGATCACAGGCTGGACTCGACGACCTCAGAGGTCTTTTCCATCCTAATTTACGCCGTAACTCTGTGAAACGTTGTCTATCTTACCTGGGCAGGTGGATTTCGGGCAGCGCCAGGCTCTGCCGGGCTAAGAGCCCAGCAGCTCCCGGGCGGGGACAAAGGCGACAGGACAGGCGGCTGCGGCACTCACCCACGTACTCGTCCATGTTGAAGGTCTTCACGTACTTGAAGGAGAGGTCCCCGTTGCGGTAATACTCCACCAGTTTGCTGTAGCAGCCCAGGGGAGTGCTGCCTGCGGGAAAAGGCCGCCTCAGCCGGGGCTGGGGGCCCCGGCCCCGCGCCCGCCCCCCGGCACCCACCTGTGGGCAGCCCCAGCGTGAAGAAGCGCCCGGGGCCGGGCCCGAACTGCACGATGCGGTTGCGGATGTACTTGGCCGCCCACTCGCTGGCCTGAGAGTAATTCTCCAGGATGATGAGCTTCATGGTGGGGCCGCCCGGGACCGCCGCTGCCTCCTCTGGGGATCGCCTTCGCCGGAGATCGCCGCTGCCTCCCGGGATCGCCTCTGCCCGCGACCGCCGCCGCCTCCTCTGGGGATCTCCGAAATCTCCGCTTCCTCCCGGCTCGGCCCTGCCCGGGATCACTTCCGCGGGCCGGGAAGCGCCGCCCGGGCCGCCCCCGTGGGTGGGCGGAGAGCGCCGGGCCCGGCCCCGCGGGAGGGACCGGGAGGGACCGGGAGGGCCGGAGCGTGGGGATGGAATTCTGGACCACGGTTGAACCCAGCCGGGGCTGGGATTCTGGACCACGGCTGAATCCAGCCGGGGTTGGGATTTTGCACAACGGCGAATCCAGCCGGGGTTGGGGTTCAGCAGAACGCCCAAATCCAGCCGGGAATGATGCGCTGCGGCTGCCAAGCGGCTGCTCGAGTGAATCAGTCACCACATTGCAAGTGTGCCCGTTGTCCAGGCAAAGCTGTGGGAAGCAATGTTTCCTCCAAATACATTGAAACGGCCATAAGTATCTCGGTGTGGTTCTGCTGGAGTGTCACCATCACAGCAGGGATGCACCCGACTCTGTCCTTCAGCTTTTCCGCCCTAAAGCAAAGCTCCCCAGCCTTCTCCCACCAAAACGAGGTGCTGCCACGCTTGAACTGTTCTCCTGGGACTCACTTTGGGGCACGTTGGGGTCGTTCTGGAGGATGGAGAGACCATGATCTCTGTCTGTCCTTGCTGCTCCTGGCACAGTGGTATCCCCAAAACACCTTCGTGCTGTTGCTCCAGCTGCCTCCAGGCTCTCATGAAAATGTGCCCGAGCTCTCCTTGCGCAGGCTTGCTCTATTGTTGTGGTACAAAGCTCTTACTTCAAAGTTAGACCGAGTTTCAATTTCATTGGAAGGAAGAACGAGCTACAAATTGCTTTGCTGGGATTCAGCCCATGCAGTTCCTTCTCATTTTAATGATTTAAATGACGTGGCTAGAACCAGTGCTTCCATTATTGTCTCATCCTGGAGAGGCTGGGACGGGAATGACGATGGGTGTGTCGGGCTGTAGCCGGAGGGCGGTGGGCAGGCACTGGAAGAGTTTTAGGCCACAGAGACTAAATCAGTTCCATGGCCGTGCGTTTCTGTGAGCAATGAGCCCACGGGCAGGTCTCTCGGTGGTTACTGTTGGGTGAGGAGCTGACCCCAGCGGCATCCCCGGCTCTCCCGCAGGGCAGGGCAGCCTGGGCTCGGCTCTGTGGGACACAGCTCTTCACTTGTGCCATCGGGGCCATTTGGGTGTGACAGACCCACGGGTTCCAGGGACAGTGGCAGGAATCACGGCACCGGAGGGTTCAGAGGCACAGGACCGAGGTGCTGGGCTAACCGGTGCTGGGATGGGGGCGATGGGGACCCGGCTGAGGTCTGGACCCTTCCCATCCTGGAGCCGCCTCAGTCCTTTCTCCAGGATGTTGCCGGCACCAAGGACACCTGGTGAGCACACACCTGACCTGTGCACACACCTGGGAGTTCCTACATCACCCCTATTGAACCGCAACTGCAGCTTCTGGTGTGCGAAGCCAAAACTGCTGCAGGGCTCGGCAGGGAGAGAGCCCCGGCACCGCCGCTCTGCAGAGCCCTCACCGCATCGCTCGGCGTTACCGTGGAAACGCGCCCGGCGCTCGGAAATTTCGGAAAAGCAAATACTGGAGGCACACAGCCCGCGCAGGAATTGATTGCAGGAGACACCACGGACTTCCCTCGGCGGTGAGCTCTAGGGCAACAACTGGAGCGACTTGAGGGCTGCGGGCTTTGTCTGCCCTCAGAGCGGCCTGTGGACAGTGTCACCTCATCCCCTGCCTCCCACCCCACCTGCCCTGGCTCTCCTGGGACCTGTGGAGAGCTGCTGCCTTTGAGGTCGGCCTTGCAGCCCCCCCGGCTGCTCACACAGCGCCCTTGTGGGGATGGCTTCAGTGAAACCCAAGTGTCGGAGGGCTCTTACCGCACAGCGTCCGGCTCTCACCTCCCCTGCGAGTGTCTAGGGCGGCCGCAGTGCACAAAGATGCGGGAGGAGCCGACAGCTCCCTGTGAAAGCAAAACGTGTTTTGGTGAAAGCAAAAGCTGCAGCAGAGGCAGGCGGGTGCCCCCGCGCTCCCACAGGCAGCACAGCCCGCGGATCCACAGGCTCCATCCACCGCGCTCCTCCGGCCGCTCCGGGGCTGGCTGGTGCGTGTGACTCGCACGCGGGGTATTTTTAGGTATGATAATTTCTGCCCGTTATTGTTCCTGCATTTACAGCGAGCTGTTCCCATGCTGAAGAACTTCCTGGTGTCTGAACAGGCTGATTTTTCCTTCCTCGCGAAAGCAGCAGATGGAAGGAAACAAACACTTCTCTTCAGGAGAAGTTGAAGTTTAATGGGGGAGGTCTAACAAACACAGCATTTTCTTTGGCCCCAGCTTGAAGGGATCAGAGTTAGCAGTGCTCAGAGACCAGGGCTTTTGCTATTTGGAACTGCTTGGGAGCATTGGGATTCTTTTCCTGAAACAGCAACAATTAAAAAATTATCTCCATGAAGAATCCTCTCTCCAAATCCTGTAATTAAAGAGTTTTTTTTAATATCTACCATCAGTCACCCCTTCCTGCTCCAGCATGTTCCATTTACCTTCTGACCCCAATTTATAAGAAAAGGAGAAATAATAGATCTGGAGAGGAGCTGCTCATTCCTGCAAGCCCCACTCACATCTTATCTCTCCCAGCAGCCCCCAAATCCTAGTCAGGACATTTCTGGGCTCACAAGCCGATGTGTAGGGCAATGCATGAACAGGCAGCTCTGGAGAGCACCCATGCCAGCCCCTTCCCGTTTTTCAGGTGAGATTCCCATGACAAAGCTGCCAGCACTTCACTCCTCAACAGGTTCAAAGCTGCCAGCCTAAGCAGCAAGGGATTTAATCTGGACAGCAGAGTTAAATTAACCATTGGTTAATTGCGATTTCTCCAGGAGGCTGAAGAAATAACGGAGCAACAAAGGCCATTGGTGAAATCAGTGAGCTGGGGCCCCTAAAGGCAGGCTGGACTGAGCTGGCTGTGCCGTGTGGAGGCAGTTTGGGGCTCAGCTCTGCCTTGCACCATCCAGCACAACTCACTGCATCACTCCACATCTGCCCCTCAGTTCTACTGCTGGGTTTCAGAGGAAGAGAAGTCTCATTGGAAAAGTCTTCCGATTCAGTGCTACCGCTGTTTTCATTCCTCCTCCTCCTCACAGCACTCGTGGCTTACTGGGGACAATTTTCCACACCAGTGAACAGGGCACTGCCTCCACCCCGCTCTGTGCGGGCTGTGGGATGTGTGGCTGCACCCACCGGGGCTCCCCTCGTTCCAGCAGACCCCGTGTGACCCAGTGGCTTTTGTTGTTGCAACAAACACCAGAATTGCAGCTGCCTGCACGTCCAAAACCCCGTACAGAGCCCACACCTGCAGAACCTGCTGTGGGGCAGCTTCCTTGGGCAGAGTGACAGAATGGTTTGGGTGGGAAGTGACCTTAAGATCATCCAGTTTCACCCCCTGCCATGAGCATTCCACCATCCCAGGTGGCTCCGAGCCCAATCCAACCCGGCCTTAGACACCTCCCAGGATGGGCCAGCCACACCTTGGCTTTTTGGGGCAAAAAGATCAAAAATGATTCAAATACAAGGTTGTCCCAAGCACAAAAGGTCTTTGTGGCCAAGTGGTATTTTGAGGAGGAGCATCTGTTAGACAGCATTTATTAATCCTTAACAAATCTCTCCAGCTTAATCATACCATTCTAATTCAGGATATTAATTCACAGTGGGAAATGACACCTATGTATATTCAAACCCTGTGAATCCAGTTCTTGCACATGGAGTGTCTCTGCCTCCAGGAACGCGGGAGTACTTTCAAATGGATGACGAAAAGGTTTTTGTCATGTGAACACTTTGATTTTTTTTTAATTGGGTAATTTAGCACTAAAAGATTAGAAGAAAGATCTAATGCCCTGCTCAGTTCTTACTAGTTTAGCTTACACACCCTGCTTTTGACGTTTATTATTCACCTTTTAGTGTTCAATATTTATTACAGAGTGCAGATTAAAACTGTTCCCTTTATTGTTCAGTTGTACACAATAATTAAAGGAACACATGTACAGCTCTAAGATTTCAGAGGACTCACTCCACTACTTGTCATACTTTCAATTGCTTTCAAATACTTTCACAGCACATCCCGTACGGAAGTCACTAAAATCAATGACTTCAAGCTTCAAGTGTCTCTTGGGAGAAAAGACATTTTGTACTGGAGAAAAAGACAAAAAACACGGAGGCATGAAGTGATTTGCCTCAAACCACTTGGGAAATGAAAGCAGAACCAGTCATGTGCTGCAACCACAGCATCATCTTTCTACTGAGCTTCCCCACCTAAGAAAATAAAAATAAATACAGGGAGAGCAGCTGGAAGAAATTGCCTTTATCCCTCCGGAGTCAGTCATGCTCAGACTAGATGGACTAATTAGGCTGTGATTTGCCTCCACTGGCCCCAAAATGGCTCTGACACAAATGGTTTCACCATTTCTCCAGGATACGTTCCAGCATCTTCTCTGAGAACATGCACAGGTTGCATCTTATTTTAGTCTCTGTGTTGTCCAAGTCAATCGCTGTGCAGCTAATTACCACTGCTGCTACAGCCTGACTTAGGGATGTAATCCCACCGCAGCAGTGAGTAAATCCATGCATGTCATCAGGACAGCTCCTCACTGCAGGGAAATTCTCAGTGCAAATCGTGAGTCTTCTGGAAAGGTGAAACCAGAGTCTGTCAGTGCCTGCAGCTCTTGTTCCAGCTCCTTCAAAGGCACCTGTGTTGCAAGAACCCTGCCTTGTCCTTGTGTCTCCAGCATTTCTCAGGAGTCTCTCTTTGAGGTTATTCATGGTTGAAATCCTTCACAGTTCCTGCCTCTCCTTCAGCAGGAGAACTGGGATGTTCATTCATCTCACTAAGACATCGATGAACTCCCTATCCCTCAAAGGCAAAACACAGGGAGAAAAGAATCCAGGCTGATTATGGTACGGAATAATGAGCATTGAGGCCTGTATTTATGACTGAGTGTGCAGTTCAAAACCATGTCCTCGGGCTTCAATGCTCACAACTCTCTGAATTTGCAGTTTGGAATCCCAGCGGGGCTGATTCAGCCTTCCTCATCCTAAAGCTGATATATTTAAATCTCATCCACCTTAGGGACTGATGAGGGTAATTTTGTGCAAGCCTGACTAGAGCTGAACCGCACATGTAGAAAACAAATGTTACACAAGCTGAGAAGTCTTTTGGCCAATGTAACACTGAAGAACTCAGAATAAACCAACTTCTCTCACTGCGTGGTTTCCCACACGTGCTCCTTTTGGAAGGAAAGAGCTCAACACCATCTGCTCCCTGTGGATATGGAAGAGCTGACGGCCAGCACCCCGTGTTTGGTGCAGCAGTGGCTGTCCTGTTCCCTGCCCATGTGGTGGGACAGGGATGGGTGGGATCATGTGTGACCCAGGCTTGGGCAGCGTGACTCAGACCGGGCTGGTTTCTCAGTGCTGGCTCTGGTGTGTCCCTGCTGAGGCAGCATTGTTTGTCAGCATGGCTTTACATCAATTTCCTGACTCCCTAGGTTTCACTAACACATCCTTATGGCAGCTTCCACTCTGAAAATTATACTTGAGTTCCATAATGTACATTATATGTAGTGCAAAGAGCTTGGGGGGGGTCACTCCTGCAGCTCCAGCAGTGCCAGGGACATGCTGGTGGCTCTCAGCATTCCCGCAGGCAGTGACACACCTGGTCCCCACACACAGCCAGGCTGGCTCTGGGGACATGCTGGTGGCTCTCGGCATTCCTGCAGGCAGTGACACACCTGGTCCCCACACACAGCCGGGCTGGNCACCGGGTCCCCACACACAGCCAGGCTGGCTCCGGACCAGTTCTGCCCACCCTCCAGCCCCAGTGGAGCTGCCCTAGATGGAAACCAGCCCAGCAGGGAAGGACCTGGGGGTCCTGGTTGACAGCAGCTGAACATGAACCGGTGTGTGTGTACCAGAGGGCAATGGCACCTGGCCTGTCTCAGCAGTGGTGTGGCAGGAGCAGGGCAGTGACTGTCCCCCGTGCTGGCACTGCTGAGGTCACACCCTGAGTGCTGTTAACAGCTTTGGGACTCTCATGGTGACAGAGACATGGAACGGCTGGAACCAGAGAAGGGAATGGAGTTGGGGAAGGGGCTGGAGCCCCATGATGGGCTGAGGGAGCTGGGAAAGGGGCTGAGCCTGGAGAAAAGGAGGCTCAGGGGGGACCTTGTGGTTCTGCACAAGTCCCTGACAGGAGGGGACAGCCGGGGGGGTCGGGCTCTGCTTCCAGGGAACAGGGACAGGAGGAGAGGGAACGGCCTCAGGCTGGGCCAGGGGAGGCTCAGGCTGGACATCAGCAGGAATTTCTCCACGGAAAGGATGCTCAGGCCTTGGCAGTGCCCAGGGAGGTTTGGAGTGCCCATCGCTGGAGCTCTCCGAGGAAGGGCTGGACGTGGCCCTCAGCGCTCTGGGCGGGGGACAAGGCGGGGATGGGCACAGCTCGCTCTCGACGGTCCGGCAGCTCTCTCCCAGGCTCGGTGTTTCTGTGATTCCGCGGCCCCTCCGGGAAGGCTGCCCGCGGCCCGGGGCGGCTCCGGCGGCGGGCGGGGCGGGAGGCGGCGCGGCCGAGCGTGACGGGGAGGGCGGGAGCGAGCGGAGCCCGCAGCGAGCAGCGACCGGGCCGCCGCCGCCTCCGCCTGCGCAGCGCCCGCACCGACCCCGCAGCGCCATGGCGGCCGCGGCCGCCGAGCCCAGCACCGGCCGCTACCAGCAGGTGAGGGGCGCCGGGGCCGGGCCGGGCGGCTCCCGGGGCGGCGGGGGCCGGGAGCGGGGCCTGTGCTGGCGGCTGCGCCCGGGGCGGAGGCCGCGGGTCTCCGGGGGGGGGTCGGGCCGGGCTCGGCCGCGGAGCCGCTCCCCGCCGGCTCGGGGCTGGGTGTGCCCGGGGCCGGTGTTTGCTCAGTCGCGGGGTTTGTGTTTGCTCTGTCCTGGGGCCGGGTGTTTGCCCAGTCCCGGGGCAGGGTGTGTCCGGGGCCGGTGTTTGCCCAGTCCCGGGGCGACCTTGGCGCAGGGCGCTGACCCCGCCGGTCGTTACCTCCCCACGGCCAGGGAACGGTCTCGTTCCGCATCGTCCCGAGGTCACCGTTAGTTTTCTTCCATCTTTTACTCCTCTGAAGGCCCCCTAGGCCAGGGGCTGGCCTTAAAGAGCTCCCTCGGGAATTCGGGTCGTTCTCTCCCTGCCTGTTTGTCTGCAGCAGCGGCCACGGACAGGGCCGGGTGTCGGCTGGGCCCCCCGGTGTGACCCAGTTCTGGCAGGCGCCTTTCTGACATCAGACACGGAGAATTCTTTACCGAGAGTAATGGAGAAGTCCCTCAAAACAGCAGACAGCTCGCTCCTGCTGAACCGAGGTTCTCCCAAGAAATCGCTGTGTTGTGACTTTCCTGGGTAGCATTCCCAGCGTGGGTAGGCTCTCGCTCGGCAGAGTTCGAGATACACCCTCCCATGGGATGGAATACTTGTCTCATCTGACAGCTGCAGGTCTCCCTGTTTTTACATACTGGAAATGTAGAAGTTAAGTAAAACTTAAGCTTTTTTTTTTTGTCGTTGTTCAGTGCAAAACAGATGTGCTCACTTACAATGACAAATCTCTGTGTTGTTCTCTGTGACCTCTTAGGGACAGATAACCAGGTCTCTGCACTAATCGCCTTTTCTGGCAGAGTCCTGCTGCTGGTGTTGACCCCAACAAGTGTTTTCACAAATGCCTTTTCCCAAGGGATCTGCAGCGTGTCCACCCCCTGGGGCCGTGGGGATGGGTGACAGAATGGCTGGAGGACCCCAGTGCCCTGGTGTTCCCTGGCTGATGCTCACACTCCTGCTTTCCTTCCAGAGGGGTGTGTAAAGCTGTTGTTTGCCAGCTCAGTGTTGTGTCTGCTCACACCTCGGGCAGACCCAGGGCAGACTCATCTGCGGAGATTAGGGAGCCAGAGGATTTGCACTGCTAAAGACAAGCACATAATGGAGGCCTGTGGAGCCACTGGTTTAACTGGAGTGAGAGGCAGATTCTCACTTGTAAATCTATTTACTTTTGTGCTGCTGTTTAGAAATTGCTTCTCTTTCCTTGCCCTCTGCCAGAACCCAGGTATTCCTGTTGTGAAGTGTGATATCACTGAGCTGGCTCCTAAAGCTTGCGTTGCTTCAAAAACCCTGCAAGCTGTGGAGATGCAGTTGGGATTTAGGCGAAGAGAGGATGAGAGAGTGGGAGAGTCTCTGTAGCAATGAATGTGTCAATTTCCCCCCCATGTTTTGAAACTTACTGTGTGTGTGAATGTACAATAATGAGTGTACAATAATGAATGTACCATGTGCCAAGGAGGAGAGACTGATAGTGAAGTGGTGACTGCGAGGGCTACAGGTCAATACAGGACCCAGTCAGTGGAGGTAGTCTGGAGAAATTCACACAGGCTCATTTAATCCTTTAAATTATTGGATTATAAATCAGTGGAGGAATTTTTAAGGCTTGATCTTTTTGAGTGATGGGATAATGCATTAATGGAGTTGGTTGTGTAGGTAGGTGGTTCCTGTACTGGTAAATGTGATTGACTGTCCAAGCAAGCCAGGGATGTGCATCCCTCCCTCTGGGATGGGTTCCTGATGTACCCATGTGTATGTGGGAGCAGCACCGAGGTGTGGGCACTATGGAACCTGTACAATATTTGTAGGATTCTTCCAGTGCCTGTATTTTCGGGAAAAAAGGGTGAGAGTGACTGCGATCTGAGCACAACAGAGCTCCATAGCCGAGTTTGGGACCTGTGTGTTTCCTCTCCCACCTCTTCCTGAGCCTTGCAGGTGGGATGTGGGAAGGTGGGAATGTGGGCTGTGCTCCATCAGCAGCCTCTTTCTTCCCTGCAGACTCCCAGCCCGTGTCCGTTCCCCACCGTGGGCAGTGCAAGGGGCGTGCACTGATTTATTTTCCAAAGCCAACTTCCCAGCCTATGGCTTTGTCCAGGCATTAAATAATCTGATAAAAAGTAGCCTGCAGTGATGCCTTTGGGCGAGGTGAGTCTGAGCTCACGTACTGAGGAAGTGCAGCTTCGTGTAAAATAAAACCAAAACTCTGGAGAAGGGATTTCAGCCTCCCCAGCCCCTTCCATGGGGAGCAGGGCTGGGACAGGGTCAGGCTGCTGGATTTGGATCCTCCTCTGCAGGCCAGGTGCTAGGGCTGTGCTTGTGGAGGTGGGAATGGAGAGGTTTGGGAAGAAGGAGAGCTGCAGCCCGCCCTGGGACTGTTATTCTGGGCGCTGCTGTGTCCCCAAAAAGGGACACTGAGAGGCTGTTGTCATTTCAGTCTGCCTTTGGGAAAGTTATACAGGGATGTTGTTGGGATTAGGGGGCTTAAAGCCTTTCCAGCATAACCCTGGTTGGAGAGTTCAGTTGGCAGAACTGTATTTCATCCTTGGAATAGAAATTACCCTCCATTCTGGAAAAAATAGCCCAACTTTAACAGGTTTATTTACACTCTGTGTTTTCCAGGCATGCTTTGCACTTGGAACGTTCGAAAATATATGTGAGGTGTATGAGTAATGTAAACCCACCTAGGAAATGGTGGGAGTGTTAAATAATGAAGACGTGTTCCTTTTTAAGTTCTGTGTCTTCCTGTTCCACTTGTTGAAGGTTTACATGGATCATGAATCATTCCACGAAGGGAGGTGTCGATGGGAAAAATAAGGAAGAAAGATTTTTCCATTTGTTTGTTTTTCATTCTGTGAAAACTGTGGAAGAAATACATTGCTGGAGATAGAGTGGGAATAGAGTTTAAATTCATAAAGGACCACAATGCTTCTTTAATATCTGGGGAGGCTGGAGAGCAACAGCGAGGCAGATATCAGTTGCTGCCTTGTGTGTACCTTAAGCTTGTGTTTAACTTTTCAGCTGAAATGGGCACACAGCTTGAAACTAAAAAAATGAGAGCATCCCAAATCTTTTCATGTCAGCAGTTAGAATCAGAAATATCAGTGACTGTTTCCTCAGTGAGGTCCTTGCAGTGTGCAAGATGTGCTGGCTAGAGATAAGAACAGTAAGAAAAGTTGCAGGGTATGTTGTTTGCATATTTATTTATGTATTTTATTTTATTCTCAAGCAGAATAGGAAATGCTGTTTACATGAACCCAGTAAAATTAGAAAAATTGCAGAGTGAAATTGTTTGTGCAGCCTCTGCTCCGAGGCTGTGCTGAAGCTGCCCCATGTCCAGCCTTGGCTGTGCTCAGGTGACTAAAATCTGCTTATTTTCCTCTGGAATATCCACCACTGTGGGCAGCAGTACCTGTCAGGCAAGTTTGCAAGGGTTCAGTGATTCTGTGTGAAAAAGTTATTATAGAATTTAAATACATTCTGTCCCTAAAATTCAAAGGATGTGGGAAAGGCAGGGAAGCAGCAGCAGTCCAGTGTCATCTCACAGCTTGTGGAGCAGGAGAAAATGGCTTTGCATGCAAATTTAAATACAGTATTACCCCAGGCTTCAGGATGGTGTTGAACTCTGAGTTGGGCTTTTTTAGTAACTTTTCTCTCATCACTAAAATTCAGTGGGGCTCAGTAACCCCAGTGGGAAGCAGCTGTAGGAACAATCCCTGAGGGCTTTAGGCTGTTAAGTGCTCCCAGGAAATGAGGAACCTTTTTTGTTGTGGGTTTGGCATCATGACTTAGAAGTAACCATACAGAAGGCAAGGAGCAGAAGTTCGGTGTGTGTGTGAATTCTGATCCTTTGTCACTGGGACAAATGAGGAAAATTCAGTATTAAGGGGTATCCAGTCATTCTGTTCCTGCCTGTTGGGAGATATTCAAATTTGATCTGTGGTGGCACAATGGGATTTCTTCCATTGAAGATACTTAACCTTCTCCATATGACCATTTAAAAAATGTGCTATTTTAAAATGTTTAGAAGTCTTACTGTAATGCCCTGACGTCCAGAAAATTATTAATCTGATCCTAAATATTGTGAGAAGGCCTTATGCTTTAAGTGTGGGAAATTTAATTACAGATATCCAAGATTAAAACCTACTTTTTCTGTATTAAGGCCTCGATCTCTCAAGTCTAAGGCCAGTGTGTGGGCACTGGTTTGTGCTGGCCCAAGTGCTTGTTTCCAGTCTGTCCAGACCAGTCTGACTCCCTGTTGGAACAGAAATGAGGGAATTAGAGCAGCTTGTTTCCCAGGATTGAGGAGCATTTCTGTGCTGTCAGGCCCTTGGCTGCAGTGAGTCAGAGGACAACACCCTCATCAGCACAGGTCGCATTTTATGGACATAAAATAGGTTTTGATTTGTGTTTTTGCCTTTTGGTGGCTCAGGGGGTGGTTGCCATCGCCCCCCTCAGCTGGATGCTGCTGCTGGTTCCTGCTCCATGTGAGCTGCTCCAGCTGGGGAAAACCAGGTGGGCTTTGGGAGCAGAGGCAGTTCCCAGTCCTTTTGTGAAAAGGGAGGAGTATCTCAGAATCCCAAAGTCACTCAGGTTGGAAAAGCCCTCCCAGCCCATCCAGTCCCAGCTGTGCCCCATCCCCACCTTGTCCCCAGCCCAGAGCTCTGAGTGCCACCTCCAGCCCCTCCTGGGACACTCCAGGGATGGGGATCCAAACCTCCCTGGGCACTTCCAAAGCCTGAGTGCCCTTTCCATGGGGAAATTCTCGGGGTGGCACGTGCAGGGAGGTGACTCCCAGGGCTGGGCTCTGCTCAGGGCTGGTTCCCCAGCACAAGGCTCAGGCAGGAGCGTCAGCATGTCCCCAGGGAGGGTTGGCTTGGCACAGGTGCCACATGTGTCACCTGAGAAGGTGCTCAACACACCTGTGCCAGGGCAGGAGTCACTCAGGGCTGTCACTGCTCGGGGCAAATGCAGGAGAAAACAGTTATTTGCTCCTCACAGAGAGGGCTAAAGGGTGTGGGTTGGCTTGTCTGGTGGCTTATCAATATTCCTGCTGATTAATAAGCTGATGTTAAGTTCTAGGAATTTGCAACAACATCGGGCAAAAGTCAGGATTTTAAATCAGGGTGTGTTTAGTTAAGTAAAGCGAAAGTCAGTAGAAATAACTCTGCTTTTCCGAGTTGGTAGTGACTTTAATTTGCTTCCAAAAGGCTGGAGATATGTAATGATATGTGATCTATTGCTAAGGCAAAGCTTGTGGTAATGCTGATTTAGTATACTGATGCTGATTTAGTGTAAGGAATATTTATGTGCAGCCTCAGAACTTGGCAAAGGGGAGTTAAAAAATAAAGATTCAAAACTCTGTCAGCAGCCCATATGCTGAATTTAGGAAATTTGGAAGAATTAAGCAATACATCTATTGGAAATGCCTTCTTCAAAGTTTACATGGAAATATTTCCAAACAACTTGGAAGATTTCAGCATTTATGCTGCTGTGCTGTGTATTTGCATGGGACGGGTCTCAGTCAGGGCAAGTCAACCAGAGGTGATGTCCTGCTCAGTGCCAGGCTTCTGATGCTGGGGTGGTTTTTTTTGAAAATAAATATCCCCGGGTGTTCTATCAGTTAACTTTCTGTTGGTTTAGCAGTCTGGTGAAAACATCCCAGCCAAGCTGTTGTTTTAATAACTACATGCCTGGCTGTAAAGACTGTCTTATACTGTAATGCAACCAACACCAGAACCTTGCCTGAAAAGCAAGAATCCATCAGTGACTCTAGGAAAGAATTATCCCACAGCCTCAGCAGAACAGACTGAAGTCAGACACTGCTTTTACCCAGGTTCTCTGGGTTCTGAGGCCTCGGGGACATTCTCTGGGAGCCGAGTCTATACCTGGAGCTGTGCAGGGCAGGTGGGAGCCAGGGCCAGGCCAGGGCAGCAGTGTGGCTGTGCGAGGCCTGATGAGTCATTCTTCCTGTCACATGAACCCTCCCTGCTCTGCTAATAGGCACTTAGTTGAATTTTAGATGCCTGGAATCATTAAAAAAGCTGGAAGGCATTTGTGTACCTTGTCCATTAGAAGAAAAATATGTTTTCTATAACTGTAATCTCCTGCAGCCTGGAGCTCGACTTCAGAACGTAGCTGCATTTTTTGTGTCATTATCCATTACTTGAACTGGAATGTTTGAAGGCAGCAGTGAATTCAGCTGCCTTCTCCCACATGACATTGGTGGAGGAACATGTATTTCTTTTTACTATTGAAAGAAGAACCAGTGGTAGGAGTTAATATTTCACTCAATATCTGTGTCCTCTTTTGTTTCGTTCCTTCCAGTGTTGTCACATGTGGTGCTTTCTTCCCCACTCCCTGCTGGCTGTGCTCTCAGGCTGTACCTGCCTTCTTTCTTACAGGCATGAGGGGTTGAATTTCTGCCACCCCCTCACCTGCAGAGCAGGTAACAAAGGCCACGTGGAAGCCAGAGTGTCCCAGCTGGGACAGAGCCTTTCCTCCTGTTAATAGACCAGGTCCTGCACAGGTGGAGGGAGAAAAAAAGTACTGAATTTTCATGGATAGACTGACAATAAGCACGGTGGAACATTTTCTGAGAATTCATAAGCTACAGAGCTGGGGCAATCATGGAATCACAGGATGGTTTGGGTTGGGATGACCTTAAAGATCATCTTTTTCTACCCCAGGGAATCCATGGGCAGCCTCTCTGAGCAGAGATTGGATCAAGCAGTTTGGCTCTGTGTTTTCCTGTCCCTTCCTTTGCCCTTCATGCCCAGTGCTGGGTGGTTTAGGATTTTTGGAGTAATGGTGTCTTTAAAAAAAAGAAAAATTAAAGCCTATTCATAATAGGCACTGACTTCTCAAGTTAGTTTGCATTTACTTCTCATGGCGAGCTCCATGGGGTTAATAAAATGAAGCATTTTTGTTTCTTGGGAAGGCTTTGAGAAGGCAAAGGTGCTTTGCTGTGCTGGAGTTGCTGCAGCTCCTCCTGTCCCCGCTCAGTGCCCTGGGGCTCAGTAAAGCTGCAGGTGAGGCAGGTCCTGCACCTCCACCCCCAGGACCTCACAGCCTGGCATTGTTTGCTCTGCTTCACATCTGGCCAGGGACCAGCGCTGGGGCTGTGTCCTGCTGCCAGCTGTGCTGGGAGCTGCTCCTGCCAGAACACAGATTAAATTTTCATCCGGATCACTGATTTCTCCTTCTTCAAGGAAATGGTTCAGCGTTGTCATGTGAGGACTTCTTATCCACAAAGCTTGGGGCTGACCAGCACCCCTTTTTTTTTTTTTCCCCCTACCTATTCTGTTTAGAAAATCTTCCTGGTAGGCAGAGTGAGTTTCAGCTGACGTGGAACTGGAGTGCAGGACTGTGGTGCTCTGCTGTTTTGCTGCACCCAGACTGGCAGACAGTGCTCCTGATTTTGTTCTGGTGCTGTCCAGTGTCATTTCCTCCCTTTCCCCTCTGAGGTGACCCCATGGACCTCACAGCAGAACCACTCATTGTCATCTGCTAAGCCAGGGGAGACTTTGACAGAGGATGTGGATATAGTGTGATCTGGAACAGACTGTGGATTATAGACTTTCACTGCACGGAGCAGCTGTGGCTGCCCCTGGATCCCTGGCAGTGCCCAAGGCCAGGCTGGACAGGGCTTGGAGCAGCCTGGGACAGTGGGAGGTGTCTGCCCATGGCAGGGGCTGGAATGGGATGGATTTTAAGGGCCCTTCCAACCCAAACCATTCTGTGATCTTTGATGTTAAGCAGCAAAAGGAATAAAACTCCAAAGCACAGAACACTTGGCTATCCAAGATCTGCGTTTAAAGGTGCGAGCTGATTTATTTTCCCCTGATAAGATGTACAAATAATCTTTGATAAGAACATCACCCTATGCCCCCACCCCCTGTGCTAAATGCTCAGGGAGAATGGCAACATGTCTCTCCAAAGAAAAGACAGCAAAGTATCCTGGATGGCTTCAGGAACAAATGTGTGGGATTGCAGAAAAGCTGGAGGAGACACTGTTGAGTGGTGATTTCAGAGGAGGGCAGTGCCTCCTGCTCAGCCCCGTGCTTCAGTCCCAAGGTGCTTGTTTGAGGTGAGTTGTTCTGCAGAAAACCTCAGTGCTTTTTGCTGCTGAGGTGATGAGAAAGGAAGGGAAACATGAGATGGCAGCTGTAACCTCCTTTCTGGCCTGGTACTGCTGCCTCCCTGATCAAAGCTGCCATGGCACACCTGCCTCGTGCGAGTGGTGCTGGATCTGTGATCGCTCCTGGTTATTTATACAGAGCCTGTGGGAAGCACAGTGCACAAAATAAACCAGCTCCTTTTCAGTCATGCAGTGTGAAAGGTTGAAGGGAAATGGCAACATTTAGACTTCTGTGCATCATTATATAATGTATCCGTGGAAAAAACCTTTCCTTAGCAAAGCCACAGGCAGCAGTGGAGCCTTTTGTTGGGTATCTCATTGCATTTCTTTGACTAAAACACATGCAACTGCAGCTCCTTAGCAGTGTGAGCTGAGGAGGTGCCAGGGAAATGGAAAGGTACTGGAAAGCTGTGTGCTGTGCTTTGCTGGAGTCCAGGTGTGTGAGGAGAGGATTTAAAAACAACATTAAGAGTGAGACGGAGGATTGATCATTTCAAGTGGGAATGCTTCGGAGGGAGGCCGAGCAGCTGCTCTGTGTCCCGTGGTGCTGCAGAACTGTCTCCTTCCAGAAGGGTCTGTTGTGTGCAGTTGAAGCTGCAGGGGTGGTGTCAGAGCCCTGAGCCCCCCCTGAGCCCCGGTGTGTGGTTCTGTTCAGCTGCAGAATGAAGAGGAGCCGGGCGAGGCCGTGCCCATGGTGAACGACGCCCCTCCGCCCTACAGCAGCATTTCTGCGGAGAGCACAGGTACTGTCCCCACTGCTCTGCTCACACTGGCTGCCCTCCTCACCCACGGCTGGCACCGCAGCACCCCCACAGGCCGCGGGGATCGGGATTGATCCACACAGCCCCTTGGTACTTGTGGTTTAGGAGATGCAATTTGGCTGCGTTCATCTGATGTCATCCCATCGAGGGGCGTTCGAGTTACAGTTCACAGTGTTCTCAGTAAATTGAAGACAGTTAAAAATCAAAGTGCTGTGAGGGTTTGTGGTTCCCCTCTCATTATCTGGCATTTGGATGATGATGTGCCCCTTCCTTAAAGGATTCTTTACTTAAAAGGGTTTAAAGAATTCACTTTTCCTGCACTTTCCAATAACTAAGCGCTTGGTCATAAGGATGGGACTTTGAATCATCCTCCTGTCCTGTCACTAATAACTTTAATAACCACTGGGATCTGGAAACGTGACTATTTCTGCGTATCCAAGTCAGCAGAGGCACAGCATGTGGTGTTGTTTTAAGCAGGAGCACAGCCTGACATGTTGAGTGAGTGTTCTGTGGATTGCTGGCTGTCAGAGGAGCTGCTCCTGTGCCTTTCACTTTCTGCTTTGGGATGGCAGGAGGGTGGAATTGGGAGGGTGGGGAGGGGCCAGGCTGTAACAGCCACGGGAATGGGGCTCACTGGGGGTCACCTGGAGCCCTGCTCCTTCCCAACACGGTGCTCTGAAGGCAGTGCTGATGACCTGCAGCGTGACTGTTTCTGTGCAGCTTATTTTGACTACAAGGATGAGTCAGGGTTCCCGAAGCCGCCGTCCTACAACGTGGCCACCACTCTGCCCAGCTACGACGAGGCCGAGAGGAGCAAGGCTGAGGCCACCATCCCCCTGGTTCCTGGCAGGGTGAGTGTCCCTGCCTGCCCCTGCCCCTCATGTGTCACCACTAATAAAATACGTGTGGGGGTTTCTTTGTGTTTTGGAAGCTCTCTGGGGTGGTGAGATTCTGCGCTCCTGAGAGTCCTGTGGCTGGTTTTTTTTTTTCTTTTTCTTTTTAATTTTCCTCTGTGATGATGTCAGACATCTCAGTAATGCCAGCATGTGCTAGCCAGATTAGCTTGGCAAGCTGACAGAGGGACTGTGCACTGACACTGGGGTTTTTGTTGTTGTTGTTTTGGTTTTTTTTAATTTAAAAAAAAGATTTAGGATTAATTCTTCAGCTGTCTGGCATATCTACCCTTGATACTCCTGCTGCTTACTTAGTTGCCTTTTCTGGAGGTCAGTGTAGCTGATACAAGGATGATAAAACCATTCTGTCAGAATGATTTCTGTTTGTTTTTTCAGCATTATCTCTTGTTCAGCCATCCCCTCCATCCCTGCTAGCATTAGAAGTCCACTGCTCATTACATTTCTTCACGGAAGCCACATTCCTTGCTGAGATGATAATTTTTTGATGAGTTGAAGAATTCTTCACAGTGAGAACAAGAACATGCTGGATCTTGACTGTGTTAAAAATAAAGATACATTTCCTATTATATAGATAACATTTCATGCCCTGCACCATTTCAGGATGAGAAACAGGAGGTTTTTTTGTGCTTGCATTTGTAGCCTTTTGAGATTTAGCATTCCAGCAGTTTTTTTGAAGAGTCACACCCAGAAGTGGGGTTGCTGTATGGGCTGGACTGACCCTAAATCCCCCTGTGCTGCCTCCCTCTGCTTTGCAGGATGATGACTTTGTGACACGAGATGACTTTGATGACACTGACCAGCTGAGGATAGGAAATGATGGCATTTTCATGCTGACTTTCTTCAGTGAGTACCTGATGGAATGAACTTTTCTTCAAGCAGTGACCCAAAATAGTTTGGGTCACATTTATGTTTGTGTAGCACCCGGAAAAAACCTGTGTGCAAGGAGTTTATGGTTTTTATCCTTGGAATATAAAGGTGTCTTGACTTGCTGCTCTTCTCTCCTTTCTCAGTGGCATTCCTCTTCAACTGGATTGGATTTTTCCTGTCTTTCTGTCTGACTACTTCAGCTGCAGGACGATATGGGGCCATTTCTGGGTTTGGTCTGTCTCTTATTAAGTGGATCCTTATTGTCAGGGTGAGTTGTGTGGTGCAAAACCACGTACACAGACACTGATACTCTTTTTCCCCAGCAGGTTTTTATCTCATACTGAAGTTAGTGATAAATTTAGGGGTTTTTTTTAAACTGAAATAGTTTTGAGCTACTTATTGACTAAAACCAGAGTTTTTTAATAATTATATTCTGTTTATATGCTACAATTGTAATGGAAGAAAAGAAAGAATACATACCCAGAAATGCTTTGGGGATGCTCCATCCCTGGAAGTGTCCCAGTTTAAGCTGCACAGGGATTCCTGGGATAGTGGAAGGTGCTCCTGTCTGTGATAAAGGAGGGGAGCTGAAGGATCCTTTCCAACCCAACCCACTCTGGGATTCTGGGATTCATTCTGAGTGTCTGACAGAGCCACTGGCCTGGATCAGTCCTGGATCAGAGTGTGGTTTTGTGCTGAGCTGCAGCAATGCTCTGATCCTGGGAAAACATCAGCCCAGGCAAAGCCAGCCCTGCCCTCGGCCTCTGCAGCCTGCTGTGCCTTAGGCTGTCCTCTGGAAATGAGGAAATTCTCTAAAACTGGGGGTGGCTGATGAGGAGAGGGAAGCCGGGGTGTGGGGAGGAGCGAGGTGTGGAGCAGCAGTGGGAGAAGGCCGTGGGTGCCCTCTGGTGCAGCCTCCCTGCGGCACAGGAGCAGGCACAGGAGCAGGCTGCCATCCTGCGATGGGTTTTTTTTGGCCCTTACATTTTTTGGAAGGATTGGGAGAAAGTATTTCCATCAGGGGATCTTTATTGGGAGCCTGTGAAATGATGGTGCACGGACATTCCAGGCTGCAAGTTGAATTTCAGCAGAGCAGCTCATTGGCTGTAAGTAGAAGTAGAGAGCATTGATGTCAGAGCTGTCACTTCTGCCCTGTCTTTTGGGGCTGGGAATTCTAATTTGTAAACACAGCATCTCTTCACTTTCCTGTAGACAGTTTTTGTGGTCATCTTGGTACAGAGGTGTCGAGAACTATTTGCTGGATTAAGGGATGTGACAGAAGGGGGTGACATTGTCTATCAGTAGCAAGTTTATCTTTTGTTGTGTTTATAAACTTGAATAGAACAAACCCAGAGGAATGATACTGTATTTATACTGAAGCTGTGACCTTCAGTGCTCTCACAGTGTTAGTACCTTTTGTTCCAAATCAGTAATCTTCCCAATTGGGAATCTTTTCAGTGGATCCCATAGATGTGGGATTTCTTTTCCAACTGTTACACCGTCCCACCTGACAGGGTAATGAATGTGCTGCACTGCTGCAAACCTGCAGTTTCAGAAACTGCTGCTGTGCTTTGTAAGCATCCAGGACACAATTTAAAACAGGAATATTTGCCCAGTAGTGTCCTTGTGCCCCACCCATTGCCAGAGTTCATAGTTGGGTGTTGAATCTGCCCCCTTCCCCTTGTTAGAGCTGGTGCAGAAAAACTGTGACAGTTTGTGGAGGTCACTCATTCCTGCAGCTGGTGAAATGCAGCATTCCATGGGATCTCCTGTGTGCAGCCCTGATCTGGTTACTGCCAAAATTGGTGGGAATAGACTTTGCCTCACAAATGTGCTCTAAGCTGTATTTTTTTTTGGCTGTTTTTCAGTTCTCCACCTATTTTCCTGGTTACTTCGATGGCCAGTACTGGCTTTGGTGGGTCTTCCTTGTACTAGGTGAGTGTCTGGGGGTGGAAAAGATGCTTAAAAACTCTGTAAGGTCAGTTAGGGTTTTGTGAGCATTCCTGGCTGTTAAATATGTGTGTATAGATGTATGAAATGTGACCCTCATACTCCTCTGACTGAGCACATTCAGGTTTTAAAGGCACATGTAAACACTGTCCTTCTGTTGCCAGTTCTTCGTGGCAGTATCCTGGTATCATCCAGAAGTTAAGAAGAGAATAATGCTTGTAACTGTGTCTACTCTTGCATCTTAAATGGAAGAGTGGATTGTTGCCTTCCTCATTTTATTTTCTTTTTCCTGCTTTGGAGTGACTGGGCCTTGTTTGGAGTCAAAAGTTTTGTGATTGCCCAAGGAAAGTTTGTTTTTGAAGTTAGCTGAAGTGGAAGGAGGAGGTGTTATTGCTACCAGAAATAACGACTGTGTGTGGTTGGCTGCTGTGCATGCAGTGCTGAGGTCCCTCTGAGGAGGTGGCAGGGAGTTCAGCTGCTCCCTCTCATTGAAGAACCAACACCTGTGTTAACTGGACAAATGTGTCTCTCCCCTGCAGGTTTTCTGCTGTTTCTCAGAGGATTTATTAATTATGCAAAGGTTAGGAAGATGCCAGACACGTTTTCCACTCTCCCCAGAACCAGAGTTCTCTTTATTTACTAAAGGTAAATTTTCTGCTTTCCTGAACTTGTTCTGCTTTGATTTTAACTCTGTTTAGTGACTTTTCTAGGCTACGCTTTCCATGGCTTGAATATTTTTAGAGCTCCAGGAGGCAGGGAACAGTTGTTTCTTGGTATCCCCTACACAGCTCCTGAGTCTGCAGAGCCCACACTGACCTGGTGGGAGGCAGAGGAACACTGGACATTTCTCCCTGAGTTTTTGCTGTGAGGAATTGGATTTTCATTTGATTCCATGCCTAGATACTGTAAGAACAAAACCTCTGCCCCTTGGTACTGCAGCATATTTGGCAAACGTGTCTTTGAGAATAAATCACATACCTGAAACACGTGGCGTGTCCCAAACCCGAGGAGAGGTCACAAACGTTGTTAGAGGGGTGTGCCAGTGCCTTTGGCTTTTGTCCCAGAGCCAGCAGTTTGTCCGAATTCTGCTGTTGGAAATTGCTGCCGGGTTCCTGAGGAAATGACACACCTTGCACACCTTTGCTGTCCTGAGGCCTCTCCCACACACCCGAGCTGTGCTGCCCGAGCATCTTGCACAAACCCGAGTGCTTGGGAACCCTCTGCTTCAGTGCTGAACCTCGGCCCGGCTGCCCTAATGGGGCTTTAGAGGAGGAGGCTTAAGTAGCTGAAGGCTTGAGCATAATTTCCTGCTCACAGCAGATAATGGCCTGGCATTAACTGTCCCTCCCTGAGGGGAAGGAAATCCTGGAATAGGTTGCTTCCCAGCTGGGGAGTGCAACATGATGCTCCCGTTAGAAATATCATAATAACACTCCATTTCCCCAGACAGAGGCAATTGCAGCTGGGACAGTCAAAGAAACCAAACCAACCCCAGCTTTAAATTGGGGGTCATTAAATTGTTGAGGTTTGAAAACTGAGCCTTGGGTTTCCAAATGCACTTCCCTTTTATTAGAAATTGCAAATTGCCCACGATTCTACTTCATTTCCAGTCTGTGAGGAGAACCTGCAGCACAGAGCAGCCTTTGTGCAGTGTTTTCCTCTGGTGATAATGTGTAAAAATAGTTCAGCCAGTTACTTTACGTGTTTCAGTTCTGTTTAACAAAGTTCTGGTGTGTGACCTCCTCCAGGATCTGTAATATCCTCCCAGATTCCTGCTGAGTCACCAGAGGGTTGATTTCCCCCAGTTTATGGTCACAGAATGTGAGCATTTAAAGTCAGCTTTATCTCCGTATTTTGTCTGACAGAGCAATTGTTTTTTTTTAAATTTTGCTCCTTTACCAAAACCTTATTTTGTATTTCCTAAAGGAGCTCTGTGGTTTCTTTTTGCACAGACTTTTCCTATGTTTGAAATTTGAAATTACAGTTGTAGAGACCTGGCTTTACCCCTTGCCTGTGGGGGTGTAGAGTATTTAAATTCTTATCTGTGTGTCATTTTAGAGCATTTTCAAAAAGCACTTTCTCTTTCAGATATGCTGAGATAAATGTCCAGAATAATTCAAAAATATTACAACTTCGATACTTCCCCTGAAAATAAATCTTTGATCCTGAATTCTGAGTGAGGAAACCTCAAAAGACTTGGATTTTTAGTGTATTATTGTCCTTAGGTGAGATTTCCTCTTCAGGGCATGATGCAAATGGCACAGTGAGGGGTTATTTTTATTTTAGAGCAGGGATAATTTTTAGAAAATTAGGAGGGGAATAACGGGTGCAAACCAGAAAATACAGCCTGGTGAAATGAATCTGAAAGCTGGAGTTTGCTGCTCCAGCTGCGTGGGCAGCAGTGGACACAATCCTGGTGTTATCCCATAAAACACACAGAGATTCCTGAGCATTTTGCTGGAGTCACATCATTGTGTGCTGAGACACTTCATAAGCCCTCAGACATCCTGTGCTGTGTGAACGACATCCTCCTGTTATCCAAAATAACCCTCTGACTGCAGTTTCGGTGTTCAATATCCTTCTCCAACAGATGTTTTCTGGCAAATGTCTTCCTGCATTAGTGAAATCCCCCCCAAGAAGCAGCAGGACACCTGCAGGAAGTGAATCAAAGCTCTGGAGCAGAAGAAAAAATAATCACCTGCTTTAAAATAAATAAATAAAAGTACTGTTGGAAAAAAGAAAAAAAAAAAGGAGAAGCATTTCTTTCTATTTGTTTTTAGGTGTAAAATTTTAATAATTAACACAGAGTTCTGTAATTGTTGACTCATTAGTGGCTAATGTTTGAAGCAGCTCTTGCAGTGAGTCTGTGACTGCTGGTGAAGCCGTTGAGGAGTTTGTGGTGCTTGGGCAGGAGGAGCCGTCCCGGGGCCAGCAGGGGCCAGGCTTGCTTCAGTTCCTCCTGCAGCCGGGAGGGCTGGGCTCTGCCTCTGCTGTGTGACACCCTGTGCTGTGTGTGACACCCTGTGCTGGACTGTCTGTGTGTGTGACACCCTGTGCTGTGCGTGTGACACCCTGTCCTGGACTGTCTGTGTGCGCTCTGTGTCCTGCACAGCCCGTGTAACTCCCGTACTCTGTGTCCTGTCCATCCCGTGTATTCCATGTACTCCATGGCTTCTCCTCTCCAACCCCTGTCCATCCCTGTTCTCCATGTTGTCCATCCCTGTTCTCCCTGTCCTGCCCATCCCTGTTCTCCCTGTCCTGTCCATCCCTGTTCTCCCTGTCCTGTCCATCCCTGTCTGTCCCTGTTCTCCCTGTCCTGTCCGTCCCTGTTCTCCCTGTCCTGTCCATCCCTGTCTGTCCCTGTTCTCCCTGTCCTGCCCATCCCTGTTCTCCCTGTCCTGTCTGTCCCTGTCCATCCCTGTTCTCCCTGTCCTGTCCGTCCCTGTCCGTCCCTGTTCTCCCTGTCCTGTCCGTCCCTGTTCTCCCTGTTCTCCCTGTCCTGTCCGTCCCTGTTCTCCCTGTCCTGCCCAGCAGCTCTGGCAGCACGGGGGTGACCCTGGAGCTGAGGTGACAGCCCGGGGTGGCTGCACTCCTGCAATCCCCCAGCACCCGGGGGCCTGTGAGGAGCAGGGGTCGCTGCAGTCCAGACTCCGAGGTGGCGTTGGGAATTTAGAGGTGGCACAAATATTAACTTTTAACATTCTTTATTCTCGGTGTTGTAGTATCCTTTCCTTTCGCACCACCAACTTTTTGGGCTCTCCAGGGGTTTTCACGGAACAAGTCTGTAGTGTAAAACTGAAAGATCATGTTGCAACTTTGTATAAAGATCATCTTGCAAAACAAAGGCCTTTTTTTTTTCTTTGGCTTGGGACTTTTGAGACAATTCCTAACATACCTGTAATTCTTGCTTTTATAATTTGTGTTAGCAGAGACTGATGCATTGGAAATGTAGATTTAATGTGCACTTCTGTGCTTTCTGCCAAGTGGTCATTCACTTTGGAGTTTTACTATGTTCAACCTGTAAATACAGCAGAACGTAAATAAATGTCACTTCTGTAGCAATTGTTGCTGTAGGACAATGTTTAATTGAGTTTTGTTGTGTTATTGCACCTGGGTATTGATGACAAACACAGGTTATCTGGGGGCATTCCATCACTTTCCATGGAAGGCATAACACAAGTCTCCAGGGTGTCCATCATCTTTGTAACAAGCCTGTTAGGAAATGGTGATTCCATTTTGGGGGACTTGTTGGATTTTTTGGTAGTTTCATGACTTATCTGACCCATGAAAATGATTTTGGTTCACGGCTGAACTTCTCAAATGTACAGTCCCCACAAACAAGCATTTGGGGCTGACAGAGATGGACAGAGGTTCCACAGGTTCCTCTTTAAACAGGAATAAATGAACACAGAATTGGGAATTTTATCCTACAAGGCAAAATCTGCAGCATTGGGGAACTCTGAATCACATTTGCCCAAACTTGGTCGATCAGCCTCGTGTTTGCTCTCCTGGCATCTGGGCCTTATTTGGGCTTGAATATCCAGAGAACTGGGATATTTGGCATTCCTGTTCCTCCTCCTGCGCTGGCCTGAAGCTGCAGACACCTCCAGCTCCGTGTTCCGGCGCAGACAGAGACTCGGGGAGCGCGGGGTGGGTGACGGGGTCTGAAGAAGCCCCGCTGTGTTTGGTGTGGGTTCACACCAACTCCAGCCTCAAATACTTGTTTTGGGTCTGTGACAGCTCAGCCATTCACACCACACAAGTGGCAGGGCTGTGGTCACCTGCAGTGACCAAGTAAATACCTCTGGCCGGGCTGGGGATGGAGGCCCTGGGTGCTGTGGAGGGCAGACACGACTGCAGAGCTGCTGTGCTGTGGTGGAAACAGAGCTCGGACTCCCCAGGGCTGCTGACATGGGCATGGTGTGCCAGGACAAGGGGAAGGGCTTCCCACTGCAGAGGGCAGAGTTAGGTGGGAGATTGGGCAGGAATTGTTCCCTGGCACGGTGGGCAGGCCCAGGCACAGGGTGCCCAGAGCAGCCCCTGGATCCCTGGCAGTGTCCAAGACCAGGTTGGATGGGGCTTGGAGTAATCTGGGATAGTGGCAGGTGTCCCTGCCCATGGCAGGGGTGGCACTGGGTGGGCTTTGAGGTCCCTTGTACCCAAACCAGTAAGAAATACATCTTGAGATCTGATTTCCAGTTTCTATGAAAGACAAAAAAGCAACCCAAGGAGAGAAGGCTCAGCTGAAGGGAGAGCAGCACGTGCTGGAAGAAAATTTCCCCTTGGCTTTTTGTTCTCTGAGATTTTTGGGTAAAATGGACAAAAGCCAGCCAGGGAAGGAAACTGTCAGAGCACAAGGCTTAAGTCACTGTTTAAAGTAAAAAATCAATCACAAGATGTATCCTAGAAAGTAATTTTAAATCACAGGATTTACATGGACACAAACCCTGTTTTGCTAAGCTTAAAATATGTTAATAAAGCCTCGTATCAGTGAATATAACAATAAAACATGAGGCAGGGATCTGTGCCAGGCTCTGGAGCATGAGGAAGGTCTGTGCTGGGAGCCAGTGGGTGCCATGGTGCCAGGGGATGAAACATGGTCCACACCCCAGGGCTAAGTGGAGTGAAGAACAAGAGCACTCTGGACTTGCTTTAAAAAAACAACTCGACTTAATAGAAGCTCTGCCAAGTAAGAAATCGACGTTTCCAAAATATCCATCACCCCTCAGCGAGCTCCAATGGGCCCCTGAACTGTAACCTCGGGTGTTTTTCCCTGGAGCCACCTGGGCACCAGGGGATCACCCCTGGAGCATCCTTGGGGCACTGGGGGTGGCACGGGGGGCAGTGGGTGAGGGCAGGGTGTCCCCTGCCCCAGGAGTCACCTTGGAGTGGTGTCACCTCTGGGTCTGGAGGCAGCATGAGGGGCTTGGTGGGCCAGAATGCCCCATGCCATGGTCACACAGCACAGGGACAAAGTAGGTGGCAACTCAGAGGAGCCATGGGAAGAAAAGCCCATCCTCGACCAGATTCTGTGTTTGTTTTTGTTGTTGCTTTAACCAAAGTGGCCGGAGCGCGGTAATTAAAGGCTCGGTGGCTCTAATTGGAGTAGGTTTAAACTCGAGGTCAAAATCCCTTCTGGCACTTCCTCTGCCTAATAACCATCAACAGAAATCAAACAAATCCAAGCGGCTCCAGCCCCTAATCTGCGACCAGCAAAGGTCGTGGTGGTGATAAGGGAGCTCAGAGAGCCCCGTGTGGAAACGCAGCCCTGTGGCTGAGGGACAGCGGGGACGGTGCCATGGCCATGGCTGGCTGATGCTGGGGAAGTCCTCGGCCACGGATTTTGGGTTGTCCCTGCTGCTGTGGGACAGAGCAAGGATGGGACATCCTGTGCATGAGCAATCAGCGCCAGTGCAGCCCACGGGACAGGAGCTCGGCGTCACAATTCCACCAAAATCCCGTTTTCTCCGGGCAGAGGGAGGCACCGAGGCCGTGCCGGGGGTGGAGGAGGAGATTTTACAAGGCAGTGCTGATTCCTGGGCGCCGGGAGGGTGCTGTGCCCCCCCAGCCCACCCACGGCTGCCGCTTCCTGCCACCGCCGAAGGTCACTGCCCTCGCCACTTTAACTGCTTTGCTAATTATGCCCTAAGCTGGACCTTTAAAGTGATCTGGGAGGAGAAGAAAAGAAAGAAAAAAAAAAGGAAAGCAAAGGGGTTGCAGATGTGCAAAGGCCGAGCTCGGCAGGGCCAGGATGCAGCAGGAGCGTGGGGCTGCCCCCCCGGCCCGTCCTCACCGCGACGCCTCCGGGAGCCTTTGTCTGCAGATTGTGTCATTTTAATATTTTGGGGATCTTTGTTCCTGCTCCTCTCTCTGCCAGCCCCGGCACAGCGCTGTAACAGCCCGATTAGAGGGATCTGAGCGTGTTACCCCGCGCTGGGTTTTGTTTGGAGGGTTCATTCCCATGCCCCCGATGGAAGCCGGGGCTGCCCAAGGCTGCCACAGGCGATGTTTGCCAAAATCCCCTCAGGGGATGGAGACACAGCTCCTGGGCTGGGAGCGAGGTGGTGGCACCCGGCTCCTGCTGTCCCCAAACAGCCCATCCTGCTGCGGGTGTCCCGGCAGGAAGGAGCTGAGGTCTCCCTCCTGCGGGGACGTGCCCGGGGCGGTGCTGGGGCTGTGGGGCAGCTCTGCCACAGCAGATCCGACCCCTGCCACTTCAGCAGGATAAAAAAATCACAGAATTCCAGAATGATTTGGACTGGGAGGGACCTTAGAGCTCATTTCATTCCATGCCCTGCCACAGGACACCTTCCACTGTCCCAGGCTGCTCCAAACCCCCGTCCAACCTGGCCTGGGACACTGCCAGGGATGGGGAGGAGGGAGCAGCTGCAGCCACCCCCTGGGTGCTGCCAGGGCAGCTGTGATGTGTTTGCAACCACTTCCCGCTCCCTCCCAACGCTGTGAGTGGGTGGTGGTGCCCAGAATCCCCAGCCCTGGGTGGAGGTTTCTTGTTCTGGGGCTCGTGGGCCTGCAGCAGGTCATGGGAGCTTTCTCTGGGGGAAAACCTCTCTCCTCTGCACCCCAACCCTGCTCTGGGGTCCCAAAGGAGCTGAAGCCTGTGCCAGCACCATCCTTCGTGCTGCCTTCACCTCAGTGAGCTGGGAAACCAAGCAGTAACTCAGGCAAGTCCTCACACAAACCAGGAGCACGTTCCATGGCAGGGTCCTCACATGGAGCACTGGGATTTGTCCCTTTGGGTGGGACAAGGTTTGGATGGTGAAGCTCTTGGTGGAGCTGCACAGGTCTCCTATCAGACTGACCCTTGGCTTCAGGATTAGACCTGGGGGTGGCCACAAAGGGACCACAGGGCCTGGAAAGGTAAATTCTCTTCCAGTTCCCTGAGGAGAGATGAGGGGTTGGATCTTGCACTGATTATGTCACTTTGGGATTGGGAAGCGAAGATCCTGGTGCTGTTTCCTGGTGCCAGGGTGGTTTGGTGGGCGGGCAGTGAGAGTCCCAGAGGGGGTTTCCTGTCCCCACGGGGCAGCTGCTCAGCCTGGGCAGGTGTTTCAGTTTTAAATGTCTCCTTGCGTGGATTCTTGTGGCATAGGATGCAGAATTCTGTACTGGCACTTGTGGATGAGTCCCCTGTGCTCGATTCCTGCGTTGTGTGGGTGTTTGTGTCTGTGTCTTTTGTTGGTTTTAGTCTGTTTGGAGCAAAATAGCTCCTAAATTCTTGGAGGAATTTTACAGCTCTCCCAATCTGTGTCTCAAAGGACACAAAGTGGCCCAAAAACGCTGGGGCTAAAGCTGGTGCTGGGATGTGGGGACAGGGGTGGGGGCTGCCAGAGCTCCTTGTCCTTGGCACTGCAGCACTGCTGTTTTGTGACAGGCTTTGATCAGACCCGGATCTGTCACCCCAAAGCTCCCAGCTGGAAATAGAGAGGAAGAAGCACTTTACAGGCCTGAACTTCCTGAAGCTGCTGGGAATGACTCATCCATACGTTGGCAGAGCCTGAGCCAGCTGCCAGCAGGAGAGAGCGGGCAGGGCTGTGCCGGGAGAAGGAGGAGGCAGGGAAAGGCTCTTCCTGCTGCTTTTCCCCTCGGCCATCTCCTCCTTGGTCCGGTGTGTGCCCCTGCATTGGGACGGGGCTCAAAGCCCGGCAGGAGATTTGAAAAGAAAGAACCAAGGGGTTCTTCCACCCCACCTCACCTAAAGCAGGCTGTGGAAGCTCCAAAGTGCCAAGGGATGCAATTAAGGGAGCTGCTTTTTTTTTCGGAGATGCAATGCTTCTATTAAGCAACTGCTCCGGTTATGTCCCTGCTAATTGAAGCAAATTGCTTTCTGCCATCAAATTGGGAAGTTCCCCTTCCGATCCTAATGTGAGTTTAGGACATGATTTCCAGTCTTTAGTCTGCTTTTAGTGCTCTCCCTTTAATTAGTTCCCTGGATCCAGCTGATTCCTGCCAGCCTGCAGAGGTGGCATTTGGAGGACTCTGCTTCCTTTCAGAACCAAAGGGAGCAGGAGGGATTTCTTTGCTGTGTGTTGCTTTTCCTCCCCCCCAGCCTGTGCTCCTGGTGCAGGGCTGAGGCAGAACTTGGATTATTTTGGGGCTGGCTTCATCCAGGCAGTGGCCAGTGCTCCCAGTGTGGGCTGCTGCATCCCCATGGCCACAGGCTGGGTGGGAGGAGAAATATATCTAATCTGGTCCTGCAGTAAATTACCATTCTAGATTAGAAATGAAGACCACGAAGTGGGCATGAGTCACTCTATTTGCTGTGGTCACAGTTTTTCCTCTCATTAATCTTCTGTCCTGTTCTCACTCTGTGTTCTGCGTGGGAGGGAAGATGGAGAATGGGAACCTCAAGACTCTCCATGGCTCCTTGGACCCTGCACAACTGCTGGGATTTCTTATTTTAATTCTTTTCGTTCTGTGGAGTATCTCAGTGTTGTCCCAAGAGTTTTCCAGTAGTTGTGTTGAAAACCAAGGCTGTATTTGCAAGCAAGCACAGACCACTTTAATTTAACCAGTGCAAAGCCATGTTTTTGTTGTGTAGAATCCCAGCCTGGTTTGGGTTGGAAGGGACATCAAAACTCACCCCATTCCACCCCTGCCAGGGCAGGGACACCTTCCACTGTCCCAGGCTGCTCCAAGCCCTGTCCAGCCTGGCCTTGGGCACTGCCAGGGATCCAGGGGCAGCCACAGCTGCTCTGGGCACCCTGTGCCAGGGCCTGCCCACCCTGCCAGGGAACAATTCCTTCCTAACTATTAACCTATATCTGCCTTCTTCTCAGCTTGAGACCCTTTCCCTTTCTCCTGTCATTGTTAAAACTGATTTCTTCTGGTTAAGTTTCAATTGGTTTCTAACTGGCATAAAACTTAAGGGTAAAAAAGCACAACTGAAATAACCAACAGCTCAAATAGTGCTTTGGGAGGCAGGTGAGGTCTTGGTCCACATTAGGAGCAGGTGGTGTGAACTGAGGAGTTTGGCTTGGTCCTGTTCCAAAGTCTAAAGCCAAATCCATCCTGGGGCAAGCCCAGTGCAGGCCTTGGTGCTGATCAGGCTCATCCCAGGTTTTCACTTTCGCTTGTGGGACGAGCAGATCTGGGTCGCTTGTGGTGACTTTGAATTCCTGTCTCTGTGGCCAAGAGTCAGGAGAGAGGAGCCAGTTGTGCTCTGGACTGCAGCTCTGTGCTGTGATTACATGATCAAAACATTAAGGATCCTGCTTCTCGGGGAAATGCAGGAATCCAAAACATCTGGGCAGTTTGTTTGTGTGTGTGTTGCCTTCCCTTCGTGCCTTTGTTCATCCTTTCCAATTACTGCTGCTAAGTATAAACTTAAAACAGAGATGAGGCTGAGCTTGTGGGGAACATATGGACAAATGGAAAATAAACAGCATGAGGAATTCCTGCCTAATGAGCTCTTGGATGATAAGATACTACCAAAAAAAAAAAAAAAAAAAGTCTGAGCTCTGCTTCTGTTGTAGCATGAGAAAATTCCCCTAATGATGCCCAGCACCACTTTGATGCTGCACTGCAGCGTGTCCTTTGTGAGCTGCTGGGGACGTGGTGGTCTGTGGTGGTCCGTGGTGGTCTGTGGTGGTCTGTGGTGGTCTCTGGTGGTCTCTGGTGGTCTGTGTCCACTCTGGCTCCACTCTTGGGGGTTCAGTCCAGCTGTGCTGGGCTCACAGACGGGTCTGGGTCGTGGTCTGCAGCCATGGCTCAGTGAGGGGATGGAGTCACTGCCTCCCCCTGCGTCTGTCCCCCCCAGCTGGCTCCATGCTGCCTCTCCATGCCCAGCTCCTGTTTCCCATCTCAGCTCCCTCGTTACACACGTGATTAATTGCTCCAGCTGAACAACAGGAATGGGCTCCTTCCTCCTCAAGTTCAAGGTTTGTGTCTTGTTCTTCCTGGCAGAAGAAGAGATGCTTCCTTGCCCTTGAGGCCAGAGTTGCCCCACCAGCTTTGCAGTTTGGCCGTGGTTTGGTGGCTGTGGGGTGATTTTTGGTGCCAGGATTTGGGATTAGCCGTTGCACTCTCTGCGACTCAGGACGAAGCCACGGAATCACTGAGGGTGGAAACCTCTGAGATCATCAGGCCCAACAATTCCCCTGGGACTGCCAAGGCCACCACTGACAGTGTCCCCAAGTGCCACATCCACATGGCTTTTGAACACTTTAGGGGCTCATCCCTGCTTAGTTTTGGCACCTGGAACTGACACTTGGCGCTGCCTTGATGTTCTCGAGGGGGGGACAGGACGGGAGGACTGAGGCAGCAGGGACCAGGACAGGGTGGCACAGCACATGGAAAGGCCAAAGCCACTGCAAATAAAAGTGAATAAAATAAAAAAGAGATAGAAATTCCTATAAATGTAGAGAAGTGGGTTGGCTGCATGGGAAATAAGAACAGCAACGTTTCTGAGGAGTTTCTGCCCCGGCAGGTGCTGACAGACTCTGCTGGCCCTGGTGGGTTCTGGGTTTGGGCTGGGGGTGTTTATCTTTCAAGCTGCTGATGTGATCCCGAATGGCAGCAGTGGAGTGTTTCCTTCCAGAGGGCAGGAATGCAGTTGGAAATGCCTCCATCACACTGGTCTCTCTCTGGCCAAAATGCTGTTTAAGCATCAAATCACGTGGACCCAAATGAGATGCCAGGTTTTGGTTCAACTTGAAAACAATTAGTTAAAAAACAGAGGAGCAAATGCATTGTTTGTTACTGGTTTGTGCCTTTTTTTTTAAAAGGGGAAATTGGGATTCTTTAATTGGCTCAGTTGGAGCAAAAACCCCAGATCAAACAGCGAGTGAGCTGGAACAACAAAGGAATGTCCTGGTATTTCTTTCTCCAAGTTTAGAAATGGAAGTCAGGGCAGCCTTGGGATTTGTGGAAATTCCTCTGTGCATTGTTGGGAGGTGGAGGAAGTGGTTTCGAGTCGAGCTCCTGGATCGTGCCTGGCGGAGCGGGGCCAGTTTCCACTCGCCCTCCTCCCGTTGTCCCGGCCCGGCCCGCGGCTGCTCCTCGCAGCAAAACGATCCCTCAACATCCATCCCTCGGCACCGGGGGGCTCCCCGTGCCCCTGCCCCGGGCTCTGCCGTGGCACTCAGCCCAGGAAAATACATGGAAACATTTTTCCGTTCCTGCTGGTGTTTCTTTCTTGCAGCTGCTTGGCACAATTGGAGCCGGGGAAGGTTGTTTTCAGTCCGCTATCAGCTCCTGGAGGAGTTGTTCCCATTTCTATACAAAGCCGTTCACCTATAGATCATAATTCTAAGTTTTGATGCCCGTTTCCCACAGTCATTTGATGACAAAAATCTTTCAAGACCCACAGATCATCAGTGTATGGAGAGGAGAGGAGAGTGCTCCTGGTTTGGAGCGTGTGCTGTTCGTGTTCCCGTTACAGCAGAGACGTTTTGTTGGTGGTTTTTGGTAGTTTTTGGGTTTTCCTTGTGTTTTTGGCCGGCACAGCCCCGCAGCTGGAGGGGAGAGCCGGTTCTCCAGCCGGGAGGCAGGACATGAATGGGATGCGCCGTCCCTGGAGGACTTGTCCCCCCGCCGGGCAGGAAGAGAGAGCCCCACCGGCTGCTGCCAAGAAAAACCTCTCCAGAGCGTCCTCCCGGCGCTGCCGAGCCCGGATGGTTTTCACTCTGCTCTCCCTCACGGCCCCGGGCTTGTTTTCCACCGAGGGCTGGCCCCAGGTTGGGGACGGGGACAGCTCCTGCCCCGGGGCCGGGCTTGGTGCTGTGGGAGCTCCCCGGCGCTGCTGCTGCTGCTCCCAAAAAGTGACCTCAGGTGTGGGGCTGGGGGGGTGAGCCCCGGGGGCAGTGGGATGTGCAGGGCTGTGGTGCAAGGGCCCATCTCCCCATGCTGCCCTCGCTGGCAGTGCCCTGTGGGCACCCCGGGGTGGGGAGGGATGTCCCAAACCCCGCGGTGGGACCCAGTTGGTTTCCAGTGTCCTGCCGGGGTGGTTTCAAAGTCAGGGGTCAATTTTGGGTGTGCTGAAGCTGCAGCTGCCCAGGGAGATGCCCACACGGAGCAGTCCTGGCCACTGCCCCACTATCCTCCCCATATATATATATTTATTTTCCCCCCTTTTACATATATATATCTTCCACATGTGGTTGATTTTTTCTTTCTTTTTTTTCCTGATGTTTTAATGCAGTTTCTTTCTACAGTCACTGAAGTGCCTTGGATTTTAATGGGAAACAGTATCACATTTTTGTGTGTTTTGGGTTTTTTGTCTCGGCTTTTATTAGGCTTGTCATGCAAGTCATCAGGCAAAAACGTAAAAAGAAGAAATTGTGTGTGTGTGTGTGTTTGTACTGGGGACCAAACCCAAGACCCATCAGTACACGATGCAGGGAATTGTTCTTTGTTTTCCAGGGAAATTGGGTCCCGGTATGAGGAAGCCCTGGGGGCGATGAGTGGTACCGATTGTTTTATCCACGGTCTGTGTCAGCGCTGCCCTCCCGGCCCTGCCACGGCGGTGAGCAGATGTGTGAGGGGGGCTCTGGGACACCAGCACGCCCCACAGCAGGGTTTTCCCGCTGGGTTTTATAGAAATCTGAGGGCGGGGGGCTGGTGGCTCGTGGCTGGGCCATGAGTGTCCACGGCTGCAGCGCTGCCCCGTCTGTCTGAGCCCAGTCCGGGTGCTGGGGCTGCTCTGCAGTCACAGGAGCCCCCCGAGCAGCTTGGCAGTGCAGGGGGGAGTGAAAGACACTTTCAGAAAGTTGTTCCCTTCATGTCAGTAGTGATTGATTCGACCTGGACAGAAAATCCAGCCCCAGGCCCTCATCTCATGGAGGCTCTGTCCTCTCTTCGGGGGCATCTTGGTGCCCAGGGGATGCTCTGCTCCTTCTGCAGCCACTTGCAGTGGTACAGAATAGCTGTAAACCCCTCTTCTGGTTCCACTCTTTCTCTTTGGTAGTTCAGAACCCTTTTTTTGGTGCTTTTAGCCTTGCTGGCAGCAGGGTCCCTGCCTGTCCCCCAGCCTGGGGCTGCTCCAGCAGGGAGATGTTATTGGTGCTGAAAGGGGCTGCTGAGATGTGTCCTGGAGTCAGTGCAAACATCAAATTATAACACTCCCAGCTGGCATTTCGGGGTTTTTAACTCCCTTGTTCCTTCCAAAAGATGTCATTCTGGGGGTAGCCTTTCTGTTGTAGCACAATCATTGCTGCAATAATTTCATTTCCAGTGCTCGTGGTGCAGAGACCAGGGAATCCAGAGGGAGCAGGGACAGTGTTTCCTGAGCTGACACACGGGATCATGTGCTCTGGGCAGAAATGGCAGCAGAGGTGTTGCTGAGCATTTCCAACTCACGGAATTGCTCCAGGCTGAGGAAGCTCCTGCTCTGCTCTGTCCTTCAGTTAAAGCTTGAGAAGCCACACAAGCCATCAGCGGCGGGTGGTGTCCCCTCAGGAAAAGGGCAAGGAAGGAGCTTTGACAGTAAAGGACAAGATTTCATCTCCCCTGAGCTTCAGGCAGTGTTTGTCCTGTCAGGGTGCTGGGTAGGGTTCTGGGCTGCCCTTCCAAGGGCTGGGTGTTGGGATTTAGTATCAAACATCATTTTAGGGCACAGAATCCCAGACTGGTTTGTGCAGAACAGACCTTAAGGGTCATCCCGTTCCACCCCCTGCCATGGGCAGGGACACCTCCCACTGTCCCAGGCTGATCCAAGCCCCAGTGTCCAACCTGGCCTTGGGCACTGCCAGGGATCCAGGGGCAGCCTCAGCTGCTCTGGGCACCTGTGCCAGGGCCTGCAGAAGGAAGGATTTTCATTTATTATCCTACAATCCGTTTGTATTTTTATCTGCACATGTGAAATTGCAAGTCCCTGAATGTGCCCAGTGTTTTACTTGCAGCTTGGATGAGCTGTTCAGGGCTGGCCCTGGTTGGAGTGAGCCTGGGTGGCTTCTCTTGAAGCCGTCTGAGATCCTGGTGTGTGAGGTTTTCACATAAAAATCCCTCAAAACTCGCCGTTCCTGGTTCCAGTTTGTGCGTTCCAGTTTTGGCTGGGATCCTTCCCTCAGGGTGCTGCAGGGTTTGCACAGGCTCACGGAGGGGTGATGGCCTTTCCTCCTGGGAGCACCCGGGTCCTTGAGCTCCTGCTGTGCCTGAGGGTGGCACTGGCCCTCCTGCCCACCTCCAGCAGCCTGGAGGGAACCCTTGGCTCTGGAGGGATCACAGCTCAGGGTTATCACAGGGTGAGATTGGTTTGGGTTGGGAGGGACCTTGGAGCTCATCCAGTGCCACCCTCTGCCATGGACAGGGGCACCTTCCAGTGGGTGGTGGCGGTGGTGATGAGGGTGTGATGCAGCGTTTGGTGTCCTGGCACGGTGGGGCAGCCGTGGGTGCAGCAGGGCAGATGTGCTGGGAGAGCTTTAAAACGCTCAGATGAAAATGAATCCGGTTTGAGAGAGAAAATCCTCATTTGCTGAAGGGCGAAACGAAGGAGGATGGGGAGAAGTTGTTTGTTAGTAATAAAGAATGAGCTTTTACAAAGACCTCGTGTCCAAAGCTCTTTAACTTTTCCTGGCATTTCCCATCCATTCCATTGTTAAGCCCTTTGCTGTCGGAAAGCAGCGCCGGGCCAAGGCGCCCGATGATCTCATCCCCAAGGCTTCTGCACTCGCCTCTGTTTACCCATCCCACAGCATTTGCTCCTCAGATTTGGTTTCCTACTTTGAAGAAAAAAAAAAAAGAAGGAAAAAAGAAAAAAAAATTAAAAAAAAATCTTTCATTTGTGGAGTGTCTGTCCCCACCCCCGGCGCTGGGCTCTGAGGAAAATAGCACCTCGGTGGTTTTCAAGGAGAGGATGGACCACAGAGCATTCCCACAATTTATAAGAGGAGACAGGAAGGCCTGAGTGACTCATAAACACTAACAGATTCTGTGTATGAGCTTCTCTTTGTTGTTTGTTATCCTTAATTTCATGGTTTTCCTTCTTTTGAGCGTGTTTGTGTGTTTTAGATGATGCCATCATTTTGTCAGGACACTTTGTGTGTGGTTCCCACACAGGAGCAATGTTGTCTGCCTGATGGCTGGGCTCACAAAAATAAGGCAGCAGCCAGTGGAAACCCTTGAGGGTTCTGTTTGGTGCCACATCCTGGCACGAGGAGCCTGGGACGGCGAGGCTGGGCGGGAGGGACCCTTCCCTGGCGTGTGTCAGCTGCTGCTCTGCATGGAAGGGGTCAGGACCTCCTGCATGGGAGCATCTCCCAGGGCTGTGCTCAAAGCTCCCCAGTCCAGTGACCCTAAATCTGTCACTCCTGTGGCACTGGGAGGGTCAGGCTGCCGTGGGCAGTGTGACCTGAGCAGTGAACTACCCTCCTGAGGGGGCTGTGGCCCACCCTGGCTCTCAGTGCTCCCTGCCATGGCTCTCTGAAGGCTGGGTGCATCTCTGTGTGCTGGTTGTCCCAGCAGTTTCTCCTGGTTTGGTTAAAAGCCATCATTTGTCAGAGGGCTGGGATGAGTTTCCTTGGGCGAGGAGGTCTTTAGTGCTTTGTGTGGACATGGCTTCATCTTGCCTTTGTTTTCCCCTCGCCGTCCCACCAAAACCTCCCCTGTGCTCTTGCCGAGGGCATGAGCTGACACCCACTCTTTGCCTCAGAGCTGGAGATGGTTAAACCCTGCTGGGAAGCCAGCAAGGCACATCGGAACCTCCTCAGACAAGGCAGTTCATTCCTGTAAGGTATTTTTAATTAATCATGGGATGGTTTGGGTTGGAAGGGTCCTTCAAGATCATCCATTTCCAACACCCCTGCCATGGGCAGGGACACCTTCCACTAGCCCAGGCTGCTCCAAGCCTTGTCCAGCCTGGACTTCCAGTTTAGTTAAGCCCTGGAACCATCAGCTGTTGGGATTGCTGAGCAGCGAGGGTGGGATCTGCCAGGAGCAGCCCTGCACAGGGATCTCCAGACCCTCTTCCTACTCTCCTCTGGGTCTGGGGACACCACCAGTGCAGCTCTTTAAATATGTTCAAAAATTCAGAAACACGAGTAAGCACTGAACTTTCCCAAGGTGGCTGAGTAATCGTGTTTGCTTTAGCATTTTAGCCCCCCAATTACCCAAGCCAAGGATATTGCCTCTTTAAACAGAGTTCAAAAAGCCCAAGAATTTTTTATAAATAGCTCACATCCTCTTGATAACAACCCGGCTGCTATTTATTGCCCACTTCCCCTCAGACAGACAGGTCAGGGGACTGAAAATCGCACTTCCCATGAAACCCAGAGGAACTGGGGTTTTCAGGTTCCTACAATTGTTTGTCATTCTGGGTTTCCTTTGCAGTTTGTGGTGTTCAGGCAGGCTCACCCTGCGGAGGAGGGATCGTCAGGATGCATTGCTGCCTCCCTGTGAGCCCCAAACCCCATTTTCTGCTCGTGTCTTTGGGAGCAGCAGGAAACCCCATTCCTCCCCAGCACCACGGGGTCCTCCCCAGCACCACGGGGTCCTCCCCAGCACCACGGGGTCCTTCCAAGCCGTTTTTTAAAACTCCACACTTCATTGAGTCTTCTCTGGTCCTATTTCACACCCCCACCTTCCCGTTCAGTCCAAAACTGTGTGGCCAGAACTGTCTCCTGCTGAAAGCAGGTGGGAGCTGCTCCCTGATGCTTCCTTGCCTCTGTGGGGCGGGAGCTGCAGGCACAGAGGCCACAGGGAGCTGGGATTTGTGCTGTCCATAGCTCACACTAACCCAAGCCCATTGGCTTCAGTCACCGTGAAATCACTGAATCACACACAATAGTTTGGAAAGGACTTTAAAGACCCTCTAGTCCTGCCCCTCAATACATCTGGAGGTTTCTTAGCAGTGGATAGACACCCATGTAAAGAAAAAAATAAATTTAGTTGTGTTCTTAAAGATAATTTACAGGAATATGAGGAAAGCTGGTTTGTGCCAGCCTGGAAGTTATTTGTCATGGTGCAGCCGTGGGATGGGGCTGCTGCTGGGGAAAACAGAACTGTAGTTCCTCGTCTTCAGACATGAAAAATGATGAAAAATTGGCTTTGGTGGGACTTTAGGCGTGTTAGACCATAGATCCTGCAGGGCTGGAAGTGCAGGATCTGTGCTAATAGCTCACCCTCTCCATGGAAAGCAATTAAATACCGTCACAACGAGGATGGAGTTTTAATTAACTCATTCATTCTTCAGCATCTCTTGGGACACGGTGACTTCCCTGAAGGGACAACGTAAACCATTTCCTTGCCAGCTCAGAGCGGGGCATTTCTGGGTGGAGGATTTTGCTGCTCCACCTGTGGCTGGAGGCACCTGGAGCAGGGGGATGTGGGGCAGAACGTCCCAGTTCCGTGCTCCGAGAATTTTGTGTTTCTGATCAGGAGCACCCGGTTACATAATGGCCTCATAATCACAGACACACCTGGCTCTGAGCACAACGGGGCTGGATGATTTATTCATAAGAGTTTCTTCATGCAGAAACTTCTATTTGTTCCCTGTTGTAAGGGCGGGAAAATGTCAATGGAAGCTGCGGCGGTTTGGTGCTAATGGGGAGTACGTGGTTCAGCCTTCCCTCTCTTCAGGAATACTGGAAAATAAAAATTTTTTAGGCTTTTTATGGAGAAATTCCTGTGCCTTCGTGCTTGGGAGCATGAGCCTTGCTTAGGTCTGCAGAACCCAGCTGGGAAGGGAGCAGGAGGTGCTGAGGGGCCTCTTGCCCTGCCCAGTCCCTCACCACTGGTGGAGGCTGATGTGGCAAGAGCCTGGTAGAGTGACCAGAAACCCCAGAAACTTGAAATCCCGGCTGGCTCTTGGCTCTTTTCTGGGTTAACAGGCTGTGGTGGGGTTGAACTCTGGTCCTGAGACCTCATCCAGCCCAGGCTGCTGTGGGGGGCTGCTGAGCCCAGGTGAAACAAATGCAGCTGTTTACACCAGGGAGACACAGAGGTTTGTGATTTGGTTTTTCTTTTTTGAAAATTTATTTATTTATATAAACATCTTTTGAGTATCTCCTCCAGTCACACCTTTGGCTGATGTCTCTCAGCTTGCTGGTTGTTTTCTGCTTGCCATTAATCTCCTTTCTGCAGCAGCAGGAGCCTTGTGGTGTCCTAGCTGGTTGTGCAGGGTCGTGATGGGCTCTGGTGGCCTGGGCATGGCCAGAAACTTCTGTGAAACTTCTCTTCACCCCTCTTGTGCCTCGAAGGCTGGTGTCCAGCTTGGACCCCGGGGTCTGTTTGGGGTGGCTCTGGGTGCCAGAGGAGGGCTGAGACCCTGCTGGAGGGTTTGCCTTGACCTCTGCAGCCATTTCCTCCTTGCCCTGAAAAGGGAATTTTGCCCCGGGTGGGAATCCCCTCTGAGGACACCCCTGAGGTTTTATGGTGCTCAGCAGGGGCCGGGGCAGAGCCCAGGGATTCAGGGCTCCCAGGGGAGGTTATTGTGGGGAGGAAGTCAAACAAAGTGCAAAGGCAATTTATCTCTGTCCTGGCCATTTATCTGTCCCTCACAGAGGCCAAACTTCATCCCTGGGTGCTGCTGCTGAGGAGCCCTGTGAGGAGCCTGGGGAAAACTGTGCTGGGGTGGGATTATTTTCACATTCTATAGCCTGTGCTTGTGGAGTTGGGAGTTAGTTTCCTTTGAGAGTCAATAATTGAAAATTATGTAAAAAAGGATAAAAAAAAAGCCCCCGTTAATAATTCTGATAGATTTAAAAAATATTGCTTTAACATCTACTGCTCAAATCAAGCAGAGTGCTCTGGTTTGCTTCCAGCAGAGAGACATGAGTGTCGTGTTGGTATTTTTAAAGCTTTATGTGCAAGACATCAGTTGGTGTTGCCAAACTTTGATTTAAATTTATACATCCTGGCTCAGCCTGGGTTTTTTTTTTTAAAAAAAAAGGAAAAACCACCCCCAGCATAACAAATTCAGTATCTTTTCCTTATTGCAAATTTTTTTGGCATGGGATGTTGTGATCTGCACAGTGTAGTTATTGTCTCTTTATCTGATCCATTGACTAATTCAACATTATTGTTTCAATAATATTATTTCAGGCCAGGTAACACACTCAAGTTACCTCTGTGATGACACAAAACATGGCACAGCTTCCAGTGAGTCACAGCTCCACAGTGTGTGCAAATAAATAACAGGAATGGTGAAAAATAACCCGGATCCCGTATTTTTAGCAGTCCAGTGTGATGCTGGTGACACATGAGGGGCTGTGCAGGAAGGGTGGTGGGTGCTGGTGGGTGGGAACCCCAGGATGTGGCTCAGGGGCTGTGCAGGGTGAGCAGGGACCCAGGGAGTTGGTCCTTAACAGCTTCTTGCCCTTTTCCAAGGAGGTGGGGGAGTTCTGGGTGTCCCCATGTCTGGGGGGACCTCGGGGTGGGCTGGAGGATGCTCTGCACCCACCCACGGCCCGGCGGGGCTGTCCTGGTGTGGGCAGCACAGCTCAGCCCCTGGAATAAGAAGCAGCAGAGCTGGAGGTGGGTCTGAAATGCTGAGGGAAGCTCTGTGGGATGGGGTGGGCACAAGGCCTCGGTGTGCAGGGGCTGCTGGCTTTGGGCTTTGGGCTTTGGGCTTTGGGGTTGGGTCTCTCTGATGTGGATCCCCCGGTCACACTGAGGAAGGAGCCGCCTTCCAGGCTGGCACATTTTAGAGGTGCAGGGAAGGAGAGGATTGCTCCTACAAGGTCACAGAGCAGGGTACTCCTCCCCACTGAGCTGCTGGCTCTTCCCACCGAGGTGATTTGAGGGATAATTAATTGAGGAGCCCCTGACGTGCCAGGCTGTGGGGCAGAGCAACCCCAGCATCACCCTGAGTTCCTCGGCAGGGCTGGAGAGCATCAAGTAACCAATTCTGGGCTACTCTCTCTTGTATTTTTAGAATAATTGCTATAAACATTCTTGGGATTTTTTTAAAAGAACCACAACAGCCATGTATATATTTAACAATATATATTTATATATATATATAATTTCTAGATCAGTACATTCATCAGTACTTGTTTTTCTTCACAAACAGAAGAACTCTTACAATAGTAGACTTTCTAAAATAAATACTATTAAAATAGAGCTTCAAAATAAATATTCTATACAAAGAAAAAAAAAAAACCCTTCTGTGGTAACTTTTCAGGGTGTACATGTGAGGGGGTGGTAGGAGGAGATGGGGGAAATATTTCTGAGCGTGGGAGGGGAAGGGGATACCCGGTGCTGGGAAGGGTGAGGGCTCGTCAGGGTGGCAAAGCCGGTGCCCAGGGAGCACCAAAATGTGGGATCTGCTCCTGGCACCCGCTGGGCACAGGCCCAGGGCTGTGGTGATGGTGTGTTTGTCTGCTGGGAACGTGGTGTGGCATGGCCAGCACCTTCAGGTCCCCCCTGCTTGCTGTCCGGGCTGTGAGAGGGCAGGGGCAAACCCTGCCATCAACCTGCTGCCGCCATCAGCAGGGCAGGTGCCCTGCCATCCTCCTCCTCCAGAGCTGGCACCTGGCCCTGCCCTGCCCTCCTGCCTCCATGGGCATCCCCAGGGCCGTGGCTGGGGAGGTGGGTGCTCGTTAGCAGCTGTCCCTTCGTTAGCAGGGGGGTCTGAGCGTGGCAGGATGGCAGAGCTGTGACATGGTGACACACCCCGTGGTACGTCTCTGGGGTGGCAGGAGACCCAAGTACCTTCAAAGGGAATGGGGGGGATGGAACTGTTGGGATGGGGAAGAGCGGGAACAGCGGCATTATTGACCAGAGCTGTCCCCTCTGACACAGCCCTGGCTCGGGCCAGGCCCAGCCCTTTCCCAGCTCCAGGCAGGGCTCAGCACCTTCCTGCCACGCCTGGGGCTGGGAGCTGCTGGAGCAGAGCTCTGGGAGCCGAGGGGAGGAGGGAGGGTCACTCTGCTACACTGAGCACTGCTCCGACACGGCCACAACGCTCCAGCACGGCATCACCGGCTTACGGGGCTGAGAGACTCAAACAAACCAACAGAGAAATAGTTTACAGCTATGTACAATGAGAGGAAATTCGGCTGGGATTGCTGGGAGTATGTACATGAGTGTAGATTGGCACAGTGGCCACCATTCCAGCAGGGCCTTTGCTCACCAGGACCGTGCGGCCAAGCCAGGGGCTCTGCCAGGGCAGATTTTCAGCGCAGGTTCCCCAGGAGCAGCCAGGGACAGAGGGTCAAAAAGGCAAAGCAGCTGTGGGTGGAGGCCATTTGGACATGTGTGGTCCCAACAGAGGAGGGCAGCAGGTAAATACCTCTCCTGCTGCCTTTTCTAGCCTGCTCGTATCTTAGGAAAATGTTTTCTCTCATTAAATACAATATCTTATACATTCAACCAACGGTTCAGCTAGTTTGGGGTTGGTTTTCCTTTTATCTTTTCCCCTCCAATTTGTGCAAGACAATAAATGCAGCTCTGGATCCCCACCTGCTTCCTGGTGCCCACACAGAGTTAACACGAGGCTACCCTATAGGAACTGGTATCTGGTAACAGACATTACATCCTTTTTTCTGTGATTCAGCATGTACAAGCCAGCAAATGTTATAAATAGAAAAGTTCGTTGGTTTTGTTTTTTCCAACGCCCCCATTCAATAAATATCTACAATTCAACTGAGCTAAACCCCGGGTCATCCAGCTGAGCTGAATTCTGAAACCCAAAGACACCAGAGTCCCATCAGGACACCCCTGCCAGCCCCCAGCCGTGTTGCAGCCAGGCCACCAGGATTCCTGGAAATGCTACATGAGCTCTGCCTATTGCTTATCTAATTAGAGATGACATTTCACTGTGACTACTGTGCATTTACTGAGGAAATCTCCTCTAATTAAAAACACCAAGAGAGATTAGGTCAGTTTTTTTGCATGCAACAAGTACCTACCTACTCATTAGAGTGTTGCATGTTTGGACCAAGATTGTAGTTTAGCACCTTGTAGTTGTTGAGAGAGGGGTTGCAGCATCCTTGGGGAAGGTAGAACCAGCCCTAGGATGAGTGCAGGGACAGAGCCAATGTTTGAGAGCTGAAAACCACGGGCCCATTCGTTAACTACGCTCTCTTCCTTCCCCTGGCTTTCCCTAGCGTGTGTGAACACTAAAATAAACACTAAAAGCATTCTTTACATTTAAAAAGACACTTTTGTACAGAAGAGGCAAAAGTCAAACAGCAGCAATAGGGGTGGGGGAATGTGCTGTACTTCAAGCAAATGCCATTCACTCCCCCCCCCCCCNCCCCCCCCCCCCCCAAGACAAAAACAAATCTTGATATTTAATGAGCAAAGAAGAGCTTGTTCCAGGAGGGGAGGTACTGGGTTGAGATCCCTAGAAAAATACTTCTATGTGCATCGTACACTTCGGTTTGTGTGACTTCTTACCAGAGCTTAAAGAGGTTTAGAGAAACAAGCCCCGCCCGTCTTCGCTTCGTGGCTTGAGCTGCATCCCCTTGGCTCCGGGGCCGGGGGGATCAGGGTTGGCCACCATCCTCCCGTTCTGTTGGTGGAAAATTCATATTCCATTGAGTGAAACCTGATGCTACAGATCGGCTTACAGGCAGGAGGACCCGGTGTTGATACAACTGCCTGAACACATCCCGCTGCGATTCCTCCGGGAGGAGCAGCCCTGCTACCATCTTGCTTTAGAAAGAGGGTCCAAACCTGTGGGGCCGGGTGGGATACGCCCAAAGGGCAAAAGACCCTCCAGCAAATGAAATGTAGCTTCACTTCTGGTCCAAAAATCTTTGAGGGACTCAGAATGCTTTTGAGAAACACGTACTTTGTGTGCAACCAGCCCTTGGAGTGGTGTCTAGGAGGGAAGGAGGGTGGAGGGAGTTCCCCCATCACCTTCAACAGGCTGCTGGGAGCGAGCTGGGGTTTGGAAGGAGACAGGAAGCAAGCAGCCCGCCCTGAATCCGAATTCAAAGCAGCTTTTTGCAGCTGGGAATGGGGACTGGTTGTGAGGCGGCGCCTGCCAAGCGAGCAGTTAATGGTTCCTGTGGTGTGCAGGCCTGGTGAGCAGCCGTCTGTCCAAGCTGGGAGATTTTCAGCAGCTGTACTTCATGATGTACATGGGTTTGCAGCCTTCACTCTGCATTATTAACATTCCTCCTTCGGCCCCATCTATTTAAACTGCGACCAGTTCCAAAAACCCTGAATAACCCAAAGTGCTTCAGTCTGTGGAAACAAGTTGCTTCTGCTTTCTCCGAAGGCAAGAGGCTACACGCTCTCCCCAGAACACAGGTTATTAAAAAGAGCCAACGCCACCCCAGTTCCGTCCTCCCGAGCCATTAAAAGGGCTTTTCTGCCCCTTTGCTCTCGGGCAACGCCTTGCAAATGACACTGTTTGTGTTTTTGCACCTGCACCCGGGCCGGCTCACTCGGTCGTAGCATCTCTGGGACAGCTTGACGCAGCCGGTGGCCGGCAGGTAGCAGAGCAGGCAGGGCAGCACCAGGGACAGGGCGCTCATGAAGGACCAGCGGGCGCAGCAGTTGGAGTGGGAGCAGGAGCAGGGGTGGTCGGCGCACGTGCCCTCGTCGTCCTCGTTGGTGCAGTGGTAGAAGACGCCCTTGACCAGGCACATGCAGGTGGAGTAGTTGACCAGGTTCTGCGCCGAGCAGAGACACTCCTGGTTGCACACCCAGCACGAGGGCAGAGTCCGGGGCAGGGCACACTCCTTGCACTTGCATTTCCCGCAGGCCTCGCACAGCAGGAAGTGCTTGTCCAGCTCCTGGGACGCGGGGCCCTTCAGGTCCAGGGGTTTGCAGTTGATGGCCTTGGGCTGGATGCGGACGGCGCGGGGGGACGACTGCTCGGCCACGGGCACTGGGGCCATGTGGTCCAGGAGCCTTTGGTCTGAGGAGGTGCTGCTGCTGCTGCTGATGGAGCTGGGGCGCCCGCTGAAGGAGATCCAGGGGTGAGTGACGTCCTGCTCGCAGCGCTGTGGGTGCTGGCCGCTCGGGCCCAGTTCGTGGGGGGCTCGGGGGCGTTTCTGGGGGGGCTGGGAGGCGCCGGGGTTGTCGGTGTAGTCGTTCTCCATGTGGGTGGTCTTCATCTGGTCGATGGGCAGGATGGTCAGCGGGTGCTGCAGCCGCCCGTAGGGGATCCGGCTGTCCAGCAAGGGCTGCACCATCGCAGAGTTGGGGACCACGGTGATGTTGTGAGGGACCCGGGGCTCCATGGGGAAATCAGTCTGGCTGCTGGGGGAAAATCTGTGCTTAGGTGTCCTGGGGGAAGGGGAGGAGAAAGAAAAGGGATGGGGGAGAGAGAGAGAGAGAGAGAGGGCATTGTTATTGCAGTATCCTGCAATCCCAGCCCCAAAGGGCTCCTTACTGAGGCTGCCTGCTATGCTGAAGGTCTTGTAAGGTAAAATTGTGTCCAAGGGAGGCAGAGCACTCAGGTACAAAGTGCCTCACTCCTCCTCTGCTGCCAAGTCCCTCTCCCTGACCTTGGCTATCTATAACCCTTCCAGCCCTGCTGTGGTCACTGCAGGCTCCTGTAGAGCCCACTCGTGTTTTTACTGAGGGAAAACACATCTTGGGGCTACTGGTGTATACTCACATATGGTTTTGTCAGTAAACTTCCTGGAATGACTTCTCGAAACTTTGGAAGTTTTCCCCTTTTGACCCCGATCGCTAAAAAACCTGATGCAGGATTATGGCTTGTGGAAGCCTTGGCCTGGTACAAAGGTGCTTCTGAGCGTGGGGCTGAGCACTGGTCCTTGCTAACCAAGGCTCTGCCTCTGGGAGGATGGCTTGATTTTGGTGAGGAGGTGTCCCCTCTCCGTCAGCAGCCGCTGGTTCCAAAGGCTCCTTTATCCCTCCCACGGGAGGTGGAAGCGCCTGCTCAGCACCTTGTCTGGTGGCAAAGCAGGGTGGGAGCCAAGGGTGCAGCTCCCAGGAGAGCACCCACAGGGCTCAGGCTGCATCCATCACCTCACACAGGTAATGAGGCACTCGTGCAGCCCACTAAGTGCACTAATATTCAGCTGAAGTGCTGTTTACCAGCCGCTCTGGCTGAGCCGTCATTGCCGCAGTTTCTAATTTCATTGGAAGAGTGCAATTTATCCTGGAGTCAATCCAAAGATTCAGCAGTGGCGTAGGACAAGAAACCACAGGAAGTAACTAAACTTAAATCAAAGAACGGAAACGACTCAGTTCAAATTTAGAAAGTGCACATTGTTTTCTAGTAGATGTGCCATTTCCTCACGGGGTGACCTTTATTCATAAATAATATAATGCTGGAGATCAGTTGAAAAGAAGGGGTGAGTAAAGCTTAGGTCGCAGGAGGGGAAAAGCTGCTGGTATCAAGAAAAAGGAAGTAGTGAGCAGCTTAAGGCATTGCCAGTTGTTTATGTTCAACAAACAAATTAACCTTCTCCGACAGCCTGAAAGACTTGGACTTGGCGGAGCTGGTTTAACAGCTGGGCTCGATGATCCTAAAGGTCTTTTCCACCCCAAATGATTCTGTGATTCTATGACTTTAATATCACAGCAGTGGGGAAAAAGGAAATACCTGCATCCAACTACAACCAAATAATGCATGACAAGTGCGTGTGGAAGTGTGGGTGCACTTCTGCAAGAGCCCATCTCCCCTAAAATGAACATGACGCCTCAAAAATCGGAGCCAGAACCGATTCCGCATTCTTGGAAGAAGAAAGGGAAGCCCATTTTTACCCCCCTGAAAAACGCCACCAGAGTCCACTCTTATATTTGCAACTCGTTGCTCTGCTGGATCACTTGGCACCGGGGGCTGGAGAAGTGCCAGTTCTCCCGGGATCAGTGGGAGGGCGGGCGGGCTGAGGCCGGAGCGGCAGCGCGGGGGCAGGACAGCACATGCCCCCTTTGTCCCCTGCACCACACCAGCAGGAAGAAATGCTCTCTTAGCAGTAATTATGATTATTGTCATGCAGCCCTTATGCTGCTTCTCTTCCCCAGTTAAAATTCTCTGCTGGGTCATAGCCATTCATTTGGAGACTTTTTTTTTTCTTCTTATTTCATTATTCATAGCTCATTGACATCCTGACTGGAGGAACAAGAGAGTTTATACAGCATCTCTTCCCAGTTACTGTATGTAAAAAACAAAGAGAAGCAATGATTCTGACAACTATGGGGCGTGCAGAGGGAAAAGAACTTGATTTTCTTTTGTGCATCAGAATCCAGTGTCATGATATAAAAAGTATTTGCTGCAAGTCAGAGTTTAGCAAAATCATCAGTTCTGTATCGGCGGCTTGTTACATTTGCAGGGAGACTTTGATTCCACAGGGCTTTTTTGGGTTTGTTTTTTTTTATTTTTTATTTTTTTTTNTGTTTTTTTTTATTTTTATTTTTTTTTAAGGAGAGAGATGCAGCTGTTTTGGTTGCCAAGAGTAAGTGCAGCAGAGCTGATCTTAGATGGAAGGTAGCTGGAGGAAATGGTGGCAGTGCTGCAGGAGCTGTCTGCTCCTCCCCAGCCCTGCCAGCACTGCCTTCGTGGCCTCTCCAGGGCTCTCTGCTCACTCCCACTTGTTACCAACTGCTCCATTCACCAGACTTCCACTGGATCCGTGGAGAATTATCTATTTTAAGGTGCCCTGTGGAGCAGAACTGCTCAGGCCAGGCTATGAGCTGGTGCTGCCTGTTCCCAGCATGGCACCTCTGCCCCAGGGTGGCACACGGAGGGTGTTCTGCATCCTTGGTGGCACCCTGGAGGTGACACTCAGGCTTTCCATTGACTCTGCCGTGGCCCAGTCTGCCGTGGTCCAGGGCCAGTGATGCCATCACACAGAAATGGTGTCACCAGATTAATTTGGGGAAGGATTAGATCTCCTCAAACACCCCCGTGCACAGACGGGGCCTCGTGCAGACAGATGTTAAAGATGGCTTATCCGAGATCATGCTAATCAAGATTTCAGTTAATTACCACAGAAAGGAGAGGGACCCTGGACAAAACACATGTCAGGAGAGTCAATGATAGAAGCCTTTCATCCTCTTTTTTCTCTGTAATGCAGTTTCAAATTGTCTTTTTAATAGACAAACTATTTCTGCAGGACGAGGGGAAGGGAAGCCTGACATGGTGAACTCAAAGACCCTGCAGATATCTGGGCACAGGATCTACTTGGATGAAACCTGTGGAGGGAAACCAGCCAAATAAGACCCAGCTGTCCCAATTCCCAGAGCCCTGCTGGGGACACAGTGTCTCTCTGGCTCAAGATTGCCTTTAAACCACCACAGATGTGCACCCTGACAGGTTTTGGTGCTTGGACACGTGGTCCTTCCCTTTCTGCCCTGCCCTCTCTCTCCTGAGCAGAGGGTTTCCAGAGTTAACTGCTCTCCCCTCTCATGCCACTCTGAACAGACAGATGTTTCTGATATTTATGGAATTTTCCAAGGCCCATGGCTACATTGCTGCTGCTGGCCCTGTCACCAGAGGTTCCAGCGGTGCAGCGAGATCGCTGGTGACAGATCCAGGTCAAACACCTCCAATGCTGAGCTCAGAGTGAGCTGGGTGCTGCTCATCCTGCCAGGGTGTTTTCTCCCCTGGGATCTGCCCGGATGACAACCACGGCAGGATTTCACAGTGTCCCAGCGTTGGTCTGGGTGCTGTGAGCTCCTTTCCCCCGGCTGTCTGAGCTCTGGGCGCTGTGAGCACCTTTCCCTCAGCTGTCTGAGCTCCGTGTCTGTGTCCCAGGACAGGGGAGGACTCAGGGAAGGGCTCTGGACAGCTGTGCAGGCACACAATGCTCCTCCTGTCCTGGCAAAGAGGGATCCACTCGAGTCCTCAGGTTAAGGATTTGTGCTGGGGCAGAAGGAAATCAAAGGCAGAGTGCTCCTGTGGAGTGTCACAGGCTGAGATGAGCCTGCCTGGACACCTGATGGGGCCTTGTGACTCCCCTGGGTGATCCTCATCACACCTTGACCCTTTCTGGTTGATGTGTACCCAGAGGCAGGGCAGCTTTTCCTTCACCTCTCCTCCAAACCCACCACACACGTGGGGTGTTTGCTCACAGGGATAACGTCGCCTTCAGCAGCAACACTGGTATCTTATAAACTGAATTGATAAAGCTTATCCCAGCCAGATCCCAAATCAAAATTAATGTTTGGGGTAACCTGGTAGAACTTTAGACCTTGAAAGAGGACAAGAGCTGAGGGGTGTAACCTTAGGGCTCATTGTTGTCCACTGCACTAATCCTGACTGTAAACTGTATTTCGATTTAGGAAAAAAAGCCATAGAGCACACAAAATTAATTCATTTTTGATCACAGGTAATTACAGATGTATTACAGCATTAACACAGGCACAAATTCACTGGCTGCAACTGTAGAGATAATTTTCTTAAAGTAGACACCAGGAAGAAAAATTCATGACTATGTTTTTACAGAGGGAATTTTTCATTCTTCAGAGGCAAACAATGAAGTTCTTTTCACGGCAGCAAACTCCCATGTAGATAAAAATTTCTCTTCCCCCATGACTGTAGAGTCACTCACCACATACAATTTTCAAGTCAAAATATACTTCCTTCCAAGGGAGTAAATTTGGACTCAGAAGTCAAGTTCATACACGTGTTGCAGTGTTTGTTCCATCTCTTGATCAAGATATGGCCAATTTAAAATTACTGTTGTACTGGGTAATTGCAAGTCCTAAAGTTGTAGGAAACCAACTGTTATTGTAAAGTGTTTTGGCATTGTTTCAGGCTCAAAAGTTTTGTAGGATTTTGAAATCAGATGAAATTAAAACAAAAGGCATTTTACGTTTTAATAGGATTTTGGATTTGCCGACATCGTTTTAGAGAAAGCTACATCCTTGTAGGCAATTCCATGAGAAAGTCATGTAAACCCTCAGGAAAACTCATCCTCATTAATGCCTTCAGAACAAGTTTTGAAATAATAAGGTTCTTTTATCTTTATTTTCAGAGTGGAGTTGGACAACAAATCTTCCAGTAACTGAAAACCAAAATGGATCTTGACTTAAAAATCCATTGAGTGCAGAAATGTATAATGTTCAAACTACCTGAGTCACCCATTGGTTAATAATCTTAATGAGCCCTTTCTCACATATTTAACGATATTCTAGATGTTTGTGGTAATAAAAGAATAACGAGAATAAGGGACTTAAATCTAGAGGAGGGTCTCCTGAGGAAGCAATCCTGGACAACCTGGGACTGCCACATCCCCAGTGCAGCCAGCAGGAAAATGGGAAAAGCCTCCAGGAGCTCCTCCTCTGCAGCCAGCGTCAGGTACAAGCTCCCACAGTTTTGCCCAACCCTTTTTGGACACGAGATGCTGCCATGGAAATGTCTAAAGGGAATCTCAAATGTCACAGAAAACCAAAAAGCCCCAAATGTGCTCCTTGGGGTGTGTCTGCTGGGACCCCGGGGTGGGCAGGGAAGGGAGGCAGCCACCAAACCCCTTCTGTGCTTTGTCAGCTGCCTGCACCAGATCAGGGGCCACTTATCTCTCTCTCTAATTAATTACACCTTAATTACACCTCAAGAGCAGCCTGTCCCTTCTGTTGTGTCTGACAGCACCAGTGGCAGGAAGAGCTGTTTGCCTCAGCAAACCAAGATTCCTCCCGGTGTTGGTGGCACTGGATTGCCCTCTCCATGGGCTGTGACATCACTGGTGGCTCCTTTCTGGAGCCTGGACTGTGCCCTGTAACATCAGGGAACTGCTGAACCTGCCACTGGTGCGTGCAGCCCTTTCCCAGGGGCTGCTGGCCACCTCCAGCACCATTATATATAATATATATTATATATCTTATAAATTAAAATGGTCATAATGGTGCTGGGGGCACGGAGAGCACTGGTGCACAAAGAGCCACCTTCTTATGACAGGATTGTTACGGTTGGAAAGGACCTTTAGGGCCGTCAAGTCCAACTGGAAACAGAAAAAAGCAAACTTGATGCTTCAAAATGAATTTTCAATCACAGGTTTCCAAGAATTTTCCAACTATTGAAGCATCAGAAGCTTTGAAGGGAAGGGATGGAGAAATTGCCATGGATTGATGAAAGGCTGAGCCCTGCACCGGGACAGGGTAAGAGCTGAGCTGCTCATTGGGGGATCTGCTTTGGGTCAGACCAGACAACTCGGAATCTTGGCACCTACAGAGGGGTCACACCTTCTCCTGGTTGTTGGTACTAGACCTGGATTAGATTAAATTTCAGGAAGGAATAGTCCCCTGGCAGGGTGGGCAGCCCTGGCACAGGGTGCCCAGAGCAGCTGTGGCTGCCCCTGGATCCCTGGCAGTGCCCAGGGCCAGGTTGGACACTGGGGCTTGGAGCAGCCTGGGATGGTGGAAGGTGTCCCTGCCATGGCTGGGGTGGAATGGGGTGGGCTTTAAGGTCCCTTCCATCCCAAACCATTCCACGACTCCATTGTCAATGCCAAAGTTGAATTAGTCTCTGGAAGGGTTGTGACAGTCACTCATTGACACTGACACAGAGGCAGCAGGAGCTGCAGTAAATGCACTGCAGAAATCTGTTCATTTTCTTTGCTGTGTGGGACTCGGGAATTTCTGACAATACAGTGCAAGAGGAAGAAAACAAGAACAGCACAGAATACTCAGTATTAATCCAGGAAATGACCACAATTGAAAGCAATACACTTGTGAGCAGCATCATGCCAGGGGTGGGCAGATCCATTTCAAGGCCTGTGCAGGGCAGCTCAGGATCGATGGCAGCAGGGCCAGATCTGACCTGCCACCAGCAGCCTGTCTCCTCTGCTGGCCGGGTTGAAAACCTCCTCTGAAAGTGTTGGGCAGAGCTGCACCTGAGCATTGGGACAGGACAGGGGGCTGAGGGACAGGACTGGGGTCCTCAGGGACAGGGGGGCTGAGGGGACAGGACAGGGTGCTGAGGGGACAGGGGGGCTGGCAGGGCAGGGTGCCGAGGGGACAGGACACGGTGCTGAGGGGACAGGACAGGATGCTCAGGGGACAGGACAGGGGTGCTGAGGGACAGGACAGGACAAGGATGCTGAGGGGACAGGACAGGACAGGGATGCTGAGGGGACAGGACAGGACAGGGGTGCTGAGGGACAGGACAGGATGCTCAGGGGACAGGACAGGATGCTGAGGGGACAGGACAGGGGTGCTGAGGGGACAGGGCTCACCCCCACCCAATCGATCAATAAAGGATTTGCTCCCCAGGGCCCAGCAGAGGAGGAGCTGCACACAAGGGAACAAATTCTGCCCCTGCCTTTGTTTGGGATTAAGGACATCCTCCTGTCCAGGCCTGCCAGCGGTGACGAGGGACACGCTGCTCCTGGTGCAAGCCAAAGGGCTCAATTAAAGCTTTTAATGAGGAAGACTACACTCAGAGGTAGTTAAAGGAGACCTTGCAGCAAGCACATGTTTTTAATGTGGGATTAAGAATAATTCATAAGGTTGGAGTTCATTAAGACTGAGTTCAGCTGTCTGGATTTTGAGTCGAGCTGTAAATGCTTCAAAAAAAAAAAAAAGGAAAAAAAAGCTTTTCCCCCCCTCAAGTGTGTATTAATATTAACAAAATATTGACATTCCTTCTTTTTGTTCCCCTCCTTAGCAGCTTTATCTGGCTAAGGCCAGCTAGAATCTTCTCTGCAAGTAATAAGGCAGGAAAAAAAAAATTAGAAAGCTTATTAGGGAAACCTGCCATTTTTAAAACGAGACACTAAATTCTTGCCAGAGCGTGGAAATTCAGGAGCTGGGAAATGAGACCTGTAGACTTCCAAGAAGCTGTCTCTGTCCAGCTAAAGTCTGTTCCTATGGTGCGAGTGAATAAAGCACATTTTGGCCCGCTAGCATTCAGATCTCTGAGGACCTGAATTTCTCAGTCAAAGCCTTTTACTGGATCAAAATGTTTATTTTAGGGACAGAAAACTAAGCTCAGATATGATCTATTAAGCTAATGGTACTAAATGATTACCTTATGAGAAGGATTGCAGATTTTTCTTGAGGAAATGCATTGTATTGCATTGAAAAAGGATAAAAAAACCCAACACTTGTGCAACTGTTTGCCTGTAAAAACAGTTTCTGCTACTGGGCTGAAGCTGGAAAGTTGTATAGAAATATGATGAATGGATTTTTTTCCTTCACATTTAATTTTTTGAAAACTGTCAGAACTGGTTATTAATTATTGCTGTAGTGTTGTAAGGGATGTGGATTTCATTTCACTGAAGCCTGAGAACAGAAATTTTTTTTTGGGGGGGGGGGGGTGTAGGAATTGCTTTTTGAGATGTTGCATTTCCCAGTACGATTTGGGAATTAGTCATGATTCCAGGAAACAGCTTTTGTTTTGCTGTTTCAGGAGGAGAACAAATAATTTCTCCCCTGCACATACCTCATGGAGAATTTCAAAAGGACTGCAGCATTCAGAAATGGTCCTTTTAATTTTATAATCCCAATATAGAGTCCCTTCCAGCAAGGGAAAACACAGTAGCCCATGGAAAAGGGCACATTTATCAACGAGACATCCCCAGTGGGGTTCCAATAACTGAGAACAACCCCTCCTCCTGCTATCATTCATTTTTATATGGACAAGGGGGAAGCCAGTCATCGGGATCATTGTGATTCCGTGCACAAATTGGAGCTTTATTCTTGAACCCAAAATAAAGGCAGAGGGGGGAAGCTTTAATATTGGGAAAGCTGCGTTTCTCTTCCCCTAATTAAACAGCAATTCCTGGCCATACTGTCCCCCTGGCATGGTATGGAGGAAAGGCAGCAGCTGGAGAAGTTTTAAAGAATCTAGAACGTGCCTTTTCCACTCTGGATAATGCAGGGATGCTTTTCCTTTTCTCTTCCATTCTCTCCTTCGCCCTTTAAAGAAAAACTTGGGGCTATAAAAGATTTCAGTGAAGAAACAAGCCCCTTGGTAACTGGAGGTAAAAGAGGGAAGCCTTTTCTCCCCGTGATATTCCCTTGCACTGCCATTTCCAAGGTCTGCATTCCCAGTCCTGCTTTCCTCTAAGACCTTTGTGCCTTTTATGTGCCCCTTTCTGCTTTTTCCATTCCCCTCCTGATAATGAATTTTCAGAACATGTCGTCTCCAGGCTTGTCTTTCTCCTGTGACGCCAGGACTGGTACCAGAAAATAAAATCCTGGCTTATCTTTGCTACGCAGTTGGTAGAAAGGAGCAGCCAGCACAGGTTTTTTTTCCCCCCATATATAAAATATTTCACGTATTAGATGGAGTTATTGCAGGTACACATTTTTACTATTCATCTAGCCTTTAAAATACAGCATCCATCCAGATTTAAAACAAGTGTACAGCAAGACAGGGAGGAACAGTGATGGAATAAGGCACCAAGGCCACAAGAATGAAAAAAAGACTTGTATGAAATAAAATGCTGAAGAGCAAAGGTCATGCAGGAAAGGTCTGACACACGAGTGGCTGATTTCTGAAGTGTCCTATTATGGAGACAGCTAAAAACTACTTGACACTCACAAGACAGGGGTTTGGAAAAGAGAGGAAATGCGGAAAATCCATTCCAAACCAAGAAAGATCCAATTCTGACTTGTCAGCCCAGGTGACCATGTATTTAAGCTCCTTTTCGGGGAAGGAAGAAGGGATGAAGGAGAAGACATCCCATCAGCAGGGAAAAAAGCCACTTATTCTGCTGTGAAAGCCTGCAAACAAACCCGACCCAAGTGTGCTGAAACCTGCCTGCCATATATGTACAGCAAATGCAGATGTTGATGGGAGAAGGCAGAAAAGAGGTATAAATCAGAGACGCAGGGACACGAATGGAAATTCTGCGAGAAACAGGATATTTCTCCAGAATGCCAAGTCTCCTTTAGGCTGGGGAGCACCAGGCAGCTCTCCACTGTACATAATTACAGCTAATCGCTGTTAGAAAAGTCACAGCCAGAAATACGCTCCCGATCACTGCTCTGTAAGGAGCAGCCGAACGCATCTAGAACGAGCGCAGGATTCTCCCTCGAGGGGAGCAGCCTCGGCTTTTTTTTTTTTTTTTCTCCCCACTTAAAACATTTTAACAATCGCTCGCAAAGCACCGATCTCGTACTTACTTTAAATAATTCAGCTAAGACCATCTCTCCATAGGCGAGTAAATCCGCAAGGCTCGGCGGAGGAGGGGGCCGGGATGGGGCCGGGATGGGGCTGGCAGGAGCGGCAGGGGCTGCGGGCAGGGACCTGCGAGCGCGGCGCTGTCAGCGGCGCCGCACCGCCCGCCCGCCTGCCTGCCTGGGAAAATGGCTATTTTATGAATGGGAGGGCAGCGGCCGCTGCTGCGCACGCGCGGCCGCCCGACTCTATGAATGGGTGGGCACCGCGGCGGCACCGCGCATGCTCCGCTGCCTTTTATGAATGGGGGCTGGAGGGGAGCGCGGATGCGGCTCTTAGGGTTGGGTGTTTTTTTTTTTTTCTTTTCCTTTTTTTTTTTTTTTTTTTTTTTTTTAGGGNCACCGCGCCCCCCGCCCGGGGCTGGAGGTAACGGCGGGGGTGGGGGGCACCGCGCTCCCCACCGCCGGGAAGGCACGGGCGAGCCCCCCGCCCTGCGGGCCCGATCCCGGGGAGCAGCCGGGAGGGTGTCCCCGGCCCCCCGGGCATCCCCAGCCACCCCCCGGGCATCCCCAGTCGCCTCCCGGGCATCCCCAGCCGCTCCCCGGGCGGCCGCATCCCGCCGGGAGCGGGGCGAGGGGCGGCAGAGCGGGCAGCGCTCCTCGCCGGGAGCCGGGGCGCGGGCACAGGGGCACGTTCGGCTGGAGGGTCTGACCATCCCCGGTTTTGGGGTGTGCGACCATGAGTGAAACGACGGGAATGGTTCTCCTTTAGCGCTCGGCTCGGTTTCCCGGTGCTGAGAGCTGCGGCTCGTTCCTTTCACCGCAGCATCGTCACACGCCCGTGTCCGTCCCCTGTGCCTGGCGGCTTGTGGCAGTATCTGGGAGAAAAAGCCAGCGCAACCCCCACCCCTGCGTGCTGTGTGTGCAACCTGTGGGTTTATCCCATGCCTCTTCTCTCCTGGGGAGGGGAGGAGGTGGGATGGAGCTGCGCAGGTTCCCCGCACCCACCGAGCGCCCGCAGCCGCTCCCGTTTCATGGACGTGAGGCCACTGACGCTCTCGGCTCCGCCGTTCTGCCCCTGTTCAGCCTTTTGGGCGTCCCGGGGAACCTCTCCCAGCGCTCCACAGACAGCTCCTCGGGCCGGGCTTTGCTCAGCAGAGCGCTGCTGCTCTCCCGCTCCGTGCCGGGCTTCCCTGAGAGCCCTGCCCGAGGCTCTCGGTGCCGAGAGCCCTGAGTGTCCTCCCGTGCTCCAGTTCCGCTGGGCAGAGGCAGAATCCGCGCCGGCAGCTGGCGCGGAAGCGGCTGCAGGTGGGGCCTGGGGCCGTGCGGTCCCCCCGGAGCCTCCCGGGCAGGTTGCTTTCCTGAAAACGCATTAATGATGTATTTTAATATCTGCGAGGAGTCATCCGCGGAGTGCAAACCAAGGGCCTGCTCACTTCCTGCCGTGTTTATGGCATGTACGTTTCAAAGCTTGCACAACACTGGGAAAAAAAAAATAAATCCCCCGTTGTTTATTTATTTAGCGCTAATACAAACAATGTATGTTACCGCAGATACAAAGCAGGGGAGATTTCTTTCTCCGGGAAGGATTTCTCCCTCCAAGAGCTGTGCTCGGAGGCTGATCACTTTTCTAGGTGGGTTTGTCTCCGAGGGCAGAGACGTTTCCGAGTGGGAGCCGTGTTATGGGTCACGGGCAAGTGCAATTTAGCAAGGAGAGGACAGAAGATGGAGACTCCCTAAAGAGCAGCTCTTCCAGAAGGTTGCATAAAATCTCACTGGCCTTCAAATCTATCAGATTTGGTGCTTTTGAAAGCTTTATCAGGTTTCTGTCAGATTGGTGAGCTTTTGAAAATAAATAAAAGGTGGTTGGTAAAAGTGTTGCTTTGCTCCTGGTTGTGTTCTTTGCAGGGAGATGCTGCTGGAAGCACAGGCAGGCAGAGAAATTCGTTGTCTCTGGTTTTGGAAATCGGCAAATAAAGAGATAATGGAAGAAAATGCTATTTCAAAAAAGCTTGTATAGAAGAAATAAATGAAAAAAAAACACATTATTGTTCTGTATTTAGTGCTGGAAACCAGCCCAAAGCTGAGACCCTCAAATTCCTGAGCACAAAAAAATCTCTGATCCCATCATTTTACAACACTGGCACAGGATAAATTCTGCACCTTGATTTGAGTGCTGCCAGTGTTCTGTAACGTTGCAGCAGTGGGAGAGTCAAGCGCCTCTGAATTCAAGGCTTTTATCTCTGAATGCCGAGTCCTGTGTTCCAGGGCCACGGGCACAATACCCGGGGGAAGTCCTTTGTTGCAGTGCACTGAGCATCTCCCTACGGCTCTGTGCTGGAATCCCACAGCAGCCCCAGGCACAGCCCTGCCAGCCCCTGCCCTCCTGGAACCCCCCAGCTATAAAACTGAGAAGAGGAAACAAAAATTATTATCCACGTGTGAAGGAGTGAGGAGGAAATGGGGTCTGGCTGCGTGGTTCTAGGGAGGGAAAACTGGGAATATTGCTGGTGTGGCTGTGGATTGATGGAACCTTTTCAAGCAGAGAGTTATGAGATTGTAAATCTTGGAGCTAATTCACCTCTTCCTTAAGACTTATTGAAAACATTATTTGACTAATTCTCCCCTATGGACAAAGGTGTTTCTTGCTAGATCTTAGCCTGGTTGCTGTGCTCAGGCACGCAGGGCTTTGAGTTTGGAATTGTGTGTGGATGTGGGACTCTGTGTGGGTTTGGAATTGTGTGTGGATGTGGAACTCTGTGTGGGTTTGGAATTGTGTGTGGATGTGGAACTCTGTGTGGGTTCGGAATTGTGTGTGGATGTGGAACTCTGTGTGGGTTTGGAATTGTGTGTGGGTTCCTCCAAGCTGCTCTTCCCGTTGGTACCAGTGGGCTCTGCTCTGTCTCTGGGTCAGGACCCACACACTGAGCTGGGGGTCACTGAGGCAAAAGCCCAGGGTGAGGGTGGTGGCTGCTCTGCACTCCGGAGATTCCTGGCTCCCCTGGAGTCCCTCTGCAGACAGGGGGAACTGGAGATGCCTGTGCTGCTGCGCCGGGATGAGCAGGGGAGGGATGGTGTCTCCCCACTCCTGCTGATGCTCCGTCTGCTTCCCAAATCTCCTCCAGCCGCTGTAAAAAGCAGGTTGTGCCTGTTGGGAGGAGGGTCCTTGGGAGGAGCACTGTGTCACTGTGTTATCACTGTGGGATTCTGGAAGCTGAGGGAAATACCTCTCATCCCAGGACATGCAATAAGTTTATTTATAAGTTTATTCATGTTGGCAGTGCTGCTGATAGTGAACTCTGCACTCCTTCCTCACGCAGGAAATTAATTGCTCGCTCATTTCATGCCCATTTAAACCCTGAAATAGCTGCAGATTTTTGATGGCGATTTCTTCTCTGGGACGAACTGCGGTGCTGCCACACTTGCTTTGGCTCTGAAGTTCTTTAATTTAGTTCTTGTGCATCCCGGGAGGAGCCGGGCTGGCCTGGGAGAGCGGGGTGTGTGTGAGTGCCTGGCAGGCACCGGCTGCCGGGCTCCCCTTGGAGCAGCTCACCCTGGAGCGTGGTTCTCCAGCTCGGCCTCTGCCGTGCGGGCTGGCAGAGCTCCAGGCAGGGCGTGTGTGTCTTGGCCCAAAGCTGGCGGTTTAAGGAAACGCACGGTTCCTAATCTGCCGTCAGAAAAAAGCAAATATGCAGGCAATTTAGGAAAGTGAAAGCGCAACCCCCGGGGGAGCGTAACTCGGGCTTCAGAGGCGTTCCCAACGAGGAGCCGCGTTCTGCCTTAAATCCCGGGCCACTTGGCATTCTGCTATCTTTAAGCTGGATCAAGAGCAGATGTGTAGACTTTATCTGCTGAGGTTTTCATGTTCCTCCAAATCCTCCCTGGCTGGCACAGGAGCCTTGCAGTAACTCGGCGTGGGAGCGGCGCTGGGCGTGAGGAAGGAGCCCCTTCCCTGCCTCGGATGATCCTGCCTGTGGAATTCTCTGATTTCCTGGCTCTGGGGGCAGGTTGTTACGGGGGAGGTGGTTTGGAACCTCGGTCTTGCCTCTCAGAACCAAAGGGTGCCCTCATGGGTGGTTTTGCCATCTCTTGGTGATAGAAGGAGAAGAACCTTTTCCTTCTCGTTATTTACTTGACCATTGCTGTCCACGTTATAAGGATGGAAGCTGTAGGTTAAATTTTCCTATTAAAAATGAAAAATGAGAATTTCAGATTTTATCACCTCTTAGACATAGTTGATAAAACCTGGAATACTGAATATTTATCTTTTGATCCAATATGCCCCTTGCATGGAAATGCCTTGCTGCAAAATCCATCCATTCCTGGTTTGTTTGATGCTTGTGCTGCCTCCAGCCATAGGCAGAGTAGGAAGGATTAGTCTTACTGATAAATACTGGTGGATTGTGCCAAACATTTGTCACACATAAGTCAGAGAAATTGTTTGGATGTTGCTATAGGAATTCTCCTCCCCTCGTGCATTGCACCAGCAGTTACTGTGCTGCTCTGTCACGGAGATGACTGAGAGGGGGTTGGTGTGGAATCACAGAAGGGCTGGGAAAACAGCGGGATCGTGGCCTCTCGGGCACAGCCTGAGATGGGAGCGTGCCCAGGTGCCAAACAGAAGGCAGGTGCCAGGGAAGAGGTGCCAGGCAGAAACCAGCAGTGCCTGCTGAGCTGTGGAGGGGCTGTGAGATTGGCAGGACCTGGGAGGGTGGGAGCCGATGGAGCCTGTGGCTCCCAGGGAAAGACCAGCTCTCAGGAGCTTCCCTCTGGATCACAGCCTCTGCGGGAAGGAAGAGAGAAGCCTGGTGATGTAACCCAGAAAGGGGGGGATGGACGGCTGGATGTCACCTCACTGGATTTTGTGTGGGTGGAAGGCAGTGCTGGGCTCATCCATGCAGGAGCAGCCGTGGAAGTGTTCCCGAGCTTTATCTTGCTGCCTTGAAATCCTCTTCCTGGCAGCCGGGCCCCTGCCACGGGCAGCACATCCCCTCCTGTTATGAAATCACCTCGTAAACTCCGCAAACTGCCCCGGGGGTGACTAAGAGTCGTTATCTCTGCTCCCAGGGAAGCTCTCGCAGCCGCCGCTCCTGCGGCTCAGATGAAAGGTCTGGGCTTCCTCCTCTCTTATCTGGCACCTGTTGTTGTATCCAGACATTACTCACATCCTTGGAGTCACATCTTGTTTTGCATAATTAACACCAACTGCTTCGTTTCCTTCCTTCCCTCGCAGTTCTGCTCTGTGGCCTTACCTGGCTGTGGAGCCCTCAGGGTGATTTTGGATTTTTAACACATTATTTTGGGTTTTGGACACAAGCAATGGAAATTTGGGAGCGCCAGCTCGAGGAAGATGAGAAGATTTTAGTCAGGATATTCTTTAGTCTTGGACTGGTGCTGCAGCCACAGTGTGTGGTGGGCAATTCTGTACCAATTCCTTATGAGTGGTGTTAAAAAACCTGAAGCAAACCTAAACAAAAGTCTGTGCAGAAAATTTGGGCTTGGAAAACGCAAATCACAGAATCCTGGAATGGTTTGGGTGGGGAAGAACATTAAAGTCCATCTCATTCCACCTCCTGCCATGGGCAGGGACACTTCCACTATCCCAGGCTGCTCCAAGTCCTGTCCAACCTGGCCTTGGACATCCAAAGGATTTTCCTATTGAAAATAAAGGATTTTAATAAAAATATAAGAACTTTTTGAGGGTTTGAGTGTTATACTTGTTTATTTTTTGCGATAATATCTGACTTATCTGGCAACTTTAATTCCACCTGAATGCCCCATCTCAAAGCAAAAGCTCTTGCTTTTTGGAGTTTTGCTGCTTTGAAGATGTTTTCTGGCTGATGTTTGCTGTGTGTGGCTGTGTCATCGTCTCAAAAGCTGAACTCAGTGCATCAGAGCAATTTACCATTCACTGGCCTAAAGAATTTCACTGAGATAAATGCAGATTCTGAAGCTGGGACCTGGCCAGGGCTGGGATTTTGGGCTGGCTGCTCTGCAGGACTGTGCTTGGCACAGGTGGAGCTCCTCGGGCAGGGAGCAGGTCCAGCCTGGCTGTGATGGATGAGCAGAGTTTGGGGCTGCTGGACCCTCCCTGGTGCCCAGCTGGCACAGCAGCATGCTCCTTATCACCAGAGACTCTCCATCTGAGATATGGATTTCCCCACCATGGGCTCCAGGGCTGACACTGGACCTGCTGCTCAATCCTCTTGGAAGGGCTGTGGGTTATTTTCCAACCTGTAGGACTCAGCCACTGGGTGGTAGATCAGGGAGGGAAATATTTCACCTGTTTTTCATTGCCTCGATCATCTCAAGGACCATAAATTGTGAATATGTCCATATTTTTTTTTCCTGAATATTTATTTACAGTTCAGGTCAATGGTCTCCAGAAACACAATTCTGCTTACAAACGAAATTCCTGGGCTGCATTCCCAGGCCCTCCCATGTGACTCGAGCATTTTTAGCAACTAAGTGAACAAATGCAAACATATTTTCAGGGCAGGGGAAGCGCTGCTCTCCACATTCTCTCCAAGAGCCTGGGAGCTCTCCCCAGGTGCCCTGGATGTGACAAGGCAGAGGTCCCTCCTGTGGAGCATCCCTGTCTGGGGACACGGGGACGGGCAGGGACAGGGATTTGGCCACGTGCAGCTCAGTCATGCACATGGAATGGCCCCTCTGCCCCTGGTGTGGCCAGAGCCCTGGCTGGAGGCAGGTTGTCCCCCTCTCTGCCTGTCTGGAACGGCTGGGAATTGTCTTTCCTATGGAGTTCCAGGCTCAGGATAGGTGGATATCTGTGTTTTTAAATGCCAGGGAAGAACTGGCAGCACCTGCTGGCTCAGGGCTCTCGGCAGCCGTCACGCGACTGAGAAATGAATCCTCACAGGGGGGAAATGGTGTTCCCCGGCCAACAAAGCGACACTGTGGAAAAGTCCTGACCCTCAAGGCCATGCTGGCCACGGAGCAGGGCTTTACAGGCCTTTGGTGCCTGTCCTGCTACGGCAGGTCAGGCTGAGCCTGGGAGAGCCGAGTACTGGGATTGTTCCCACTCCTCCAGTCCACGGACAGAGCTGGGAATTATTGACAGCAGCCCGAAGAAAAGCTGCATTCATGCCTGAAACTCTTGCAAATACCCAGCTACATTTTGGTCAGAAAACTCTCTCATTCCTTCCTAAAAAGCCACACAACTTTTCACTGCGTAATGTAATTAATGAGCAGCGAGGCAAACACTTAAGTATCAACTGGTTTTGTGCACATATAGTGAAGGGATCAAAAGCAGACAGCAAATCCATCTTTATTTTGGCAGGAGTGAGGTCTGTATCTTCCACCTGAGGCAGACAGGGATCCTGATGAGTAGCAGCCATGCTGTAGTAATGTATCAGCATAAAAACTTAAATAAATTACTGTTATATTCCTGTTTTTCCTCCTTCTGTACAATTGAACTTTCCCCAAAACCAAACTACATCAAAACAGTCTCCGAGGTCTCCTCAGTTAAATAATCCTCTGTCAGCTTTCAAGCATTTTTTGTGTCCAATCAGTTTTGAATTGCTGGGGAAGGTGTTGGGGCTGTTTCTTTAAAAAGAGCTGAAGTCCTGCAATGCCAGTGGATAAACCCCTGGAGCTGATGGTGGTTTGGTCACTGAGGCACCACCAGCGTCTTTTTCCTCTTGCATTTCTGGCCTGAAGTTCGTGAAACTTGGAGCAAAAAGGCACATATTTAACCCCAGTGTAGCTGCTGCAGTAGTTAAAGGTATTCCTGTGGAGTAATTTCTGAGTTCAAGGTTTAAAATGCAAAGACTTCACTGAGATGTCTGTGTGCTGCAGGGGCAGGGGCTGTGCTGGTGGAAAACAACTGGGCTGGGGTTTTTATACTGTAAAATCACTCTGGATTGCAGCTCTCTGCTGGCTCCCCAGGATGGGTGATGATTAATTAACTGCATATTTTAACCAGAGCTCCTCTGGGCCCTGTGACATCGATCTGGTTTCTGTGACTCCTGTCTCCAGCCCCACACTGTCATTTTTAACTTGGTTTGGTTTTTGGTGGATCTGTAACACACAGCACAATGGGAAAGGCTGAAATCCAGCATTTCATTCATGATTTATAACTGCTGAAAGAAATTGCAAGTGAAAAGATTCCTCCAAGTTAAAGTTCCTATAGGGAAGGGCCATTCCTTGAGGAACTGGTGTTGAGCTTGTTCCAGGTCGGGGTTTGCTGTGAATGTTCCGGGGGGTTGATGGTGGTTGTGGGGGCCCTGATGGAGCTTGTGGGGGGCTTGTTCCTCACCCCAACCCCGTGGGGATGAGGGGGATCTGCCTCTCCCCACAAGATCAGCTCTGATTCCCCTGGTTTTCCATCCCTCGTGTTGATTCCTCCACAGGGTACAGCAGTAGAACAAAATCAACCCAACCCTTCCCTCTTTGAAGTATCACTGGGTATTACAGAGTCACATAATTGTATATAATTACCATATTCTAACACTTAAATATTTTCCTGACTAATTTCCTGCTGTCCCTGCTTTGAAAATACCCAGATTATATCCATTAAAAATTTACAGACTGGAAAATATGCGATTTGAAAAGAAAAATTTATTTTTTTTGCACTTAAACCCCACTTTTCTCTGTGGCCTTAACCTGTTGCCTTTGACAGAATTACTGGGGTTTAGTGTTCTGATGTGGTTAATTTTTTCTTTAAAGCCCCACCAGCCCGCAGCCCCCTCATGCAGTATATCAGGATGTTATGACAGCTCTGCTGGGCCGAGTCCAGCAGCCGATGCTCTGTCAAAATACCCATCATTTCCTGTAGTTTTGCCTAATTAATGGTGCAGTAATGTGGAAACTTAGAACAGCACCAGAAGGAAAAGTAAATGTTGAATGATTTGCCTTTAATGGATCTCAGAAGCTTTTCTTTCTTCTCCTTTTTTTTTTTTTTTCTTCCTTTGTTCCTTAAGAGCTCTTTTTTGGGCACCTTCTTCCTCTCTGCTGTTCCTGGTTCCCTTCAGAGTTTTCCTCCTTCCTACAAGGGGGGATTTATCACTGTCAGGGGCTCCCAGCACAAAGGACACCAGCCCAACACCTGCGAGGGGATGCATTTCCTCAGCACAGTAATTAGCCCCGGCTGCTGATGAACAAAAGCAGACAGTATTTGAAATTAATGTGACTAATTCCAGTTCAGCTGATAGCACCCTTTTGTTTCTGCCCCTCCTTAGCTTTCTAATCCTTGAACAGGATCCAGATAATTTGGGTGAAGCATCTCCAGAGCCTCCTTTCCCTGGCGGGGTGGGAAGTGAGGTTTTGTGGTTGGAACAGGTGGAAAGGTGGGCGTGGGATGACAAAGGACAAAGGGAATTCCCACTGCCAGAGGGCAGGGATGGATGGGATATTGGGAAAACGTCCTTCCCTGGGAGGGTGGGGAGGCACGGGGTGCCCAGGGAAGCTGTGGCTGCCCCTGGATCCCTGGAAGTGTCCCAGACCAGCCTGGATGGGGCTGGGGGCAGTCTGGGCTGGTGGAAGGTGTCCCTGCCATGGCAGGGGTGGCACTGGATGGGATTTAAGGTCCCTTCCAACACAAACCAATCTGGGATTCTCTTTCACGTCTCTGAAAATGGGAAGTAAGCAAACCACAGACAAGGAACGGGATCTCACTGATGATGGAAAGGCCTGTGCAGACCAAGGGGGTTCCTACCTGGGCACCTGCAGAGCCACTCTGGGCTCGGGGGGATCCTCCCCAGCCCAGGGTGAAGGGCAGCAGCTCTGCCAGGAGCCAGGAGGACGCCGGGCCGGGTCGGCCGATGGTGTTTTACGGTGTTTTGGTTCGCTGAAAAATATTTTGTTGTGAGAAACTCCAGATGGACGTGGATGTTCTCAGGGGCGGAGGAACAAGTGGAAGGAGAAAGTTAGTCATCGTCCTGGCAGGCGAGAGCCAGCGAGGACAAGCACTGGCTGATGCACAGGGCAAAAATAGCCCAAGTTCCAAGAGGAATGGGATGTGACGGCCGAGTTCCTCCAGGGGAAAACACTCCCGAGGCCCCGGGCACGTCCGTGCTGCTGGTCTGGGGCAGAGCAGGGCAGGGCCTTTGCTGATCTGTGGGAACAGATGGAAAATCCTTGGGAAAAGGAATACTAGGGAGGAGGCTCTGGTGTAAATTATTGGTCCAGAATTTTGGGAATTCTGGGATTTATATTTCAGTCCAATTTAAAACCCCAGTTTTTCAGTTCTAAAACAAAGTCCTCTGTCTGTCTAATGGATGGGAACACTTCCCAGGACCTCAAGTCTTCCCAAGACCTCAAGACTTCCCAAGACCTCAAGACTTCCCAAGACCTCAAGTTATGTCCAGTATCCCTTGAAAGGGTTGATGTTAGAAGGGAAAAGTTATTTGTACTAATTTTGACCTGTTTATCCTTTGGTTTTGTGGATTTCTTTTCATTAAAGCACGTGTTGAAAGATTTCACCTCAAAACTTGTCTCAGTTGTCGAAGTAATTAGAACCAGAGTGGATAAAGTTTGGAAGTGACCCTGAATTTTTATAATCAAATCAAATCTTGGCCCCCAGAATTGTCAGGAATGTTAAATTCTTATAGTTTGTCTGCAAACTGATATCCCTGACAGGAGATTGGCAGCCAAAGGGGCAGGGAGCCCTCAAAATTTTAGTCCTATCTCAACAAGCTCAGCGATATCAGTAATGAAATTATGTGGTTTTGTCGCATTCACCTGGCCCTGGGGGTATTTTAGGCAGGAGGCCCTGGTCTCTCTGGGCTCTTCTGAAGGGCTCTGAGGTTGGAAGCTCCAAAGGAAAAGGTTTTGCTGTGGAGATTTGTAGAGCAGTGGAACAACAGGTTGAATCCAACCCCCACCTTAGTCCACTTCTGTATCCCCCATCCCAGGCACTTTACTGCTCCAGCCACATTTTTTTCTTAAAAATATTCTTTAGAGGGCGTCGTGTGTCCCTTTTCTGTCCCAGGCTCTCTTATTAAGCCTGAAGTCACTTTAGCACCTTTGTTTTTGCTTTGTCCAGCAGGAAACCAGTGAGATTGTTTAGGGACAACCTTAAGGAGGGCCTGCACACTGCCCATCCCGTGGTGTGTCTCTGGGGTGTCTTTCCTGGCTCATATTTCATTATCCTGGTGCCTTTCAGCAGGAATAGTTTGATGTCAGTGCTGCAGGATGCCCAAGGTGCCCCGTGTTTTGTGTTTTGTGTTTTGTTGGGTGTTTGTGATCCGTGTGTTCCGGACGTGGCTTCTCCCTGTTGAAGGTTTTTGTGCCTCAGGGGTTGGATTGACTGCTCTGGTGGCACAGTGTGTATCTCCACTGGAAGTGTTTTTGTTTTCAAAGGCAAGCAGCACATTGTGGGCACATGGAAGCGTGTGGCTTTCAGAAAACCAACCACTATTTCTGGATGCTTGAAGAGAAGAGCCGGCCTTGGCCAGTTTGGGGTATTTTTAGCAGCAGAGACTTGACCATTTGATATGGAGGGATTAAGGTTTGGTGATCAGGAGGCTGGAGATTGCAATTTCAGGTGTTGTCATTTGCTCCTTGGAGATGGAAACACCCTGGGCTATTGAACTCCTGTCTCTCTAGCCCTGGAACAGCAAGTTAAAGGAGAAATGAGGATCTGGTGCTGCTCAGACAAGCTCAAGCTATTTCATGGCAAGCTGAGCCTAAGCTTGATCTTAGCCCAAAACAAAGTCCAGTCCTAGTCTTTGGCCCTGCCAGTCACTTGTGAGCTAGGAAAGGAGACTGCTCAGGTTGGAAATGTGTCTAATAAAATGGACTTTCGTTAGAATAAAGCAATATTTTTAAGGTAAGTAATGCTATTATTACCTTAAAGAGAATTTGTGCCAGCAGTTTCTTCATCTGCTTCTCTTCGGAGGACAAGCTCACCCTCCTAATTATTGTGTTCCTGTTCCTAGGCATATGAGCAGTCAGAGCATGACAATAGCCTGGGATTTAATGTATGCACAGGTTAAACGAATCCGTAATTTTTAGGAGAGCGGTGAATGAGGCTCAGAGGCTGAGGAGACAATTTCCTACGTGCTGCTCACTCTGGTTGCAGGAGGACGTGTTGGTCCTGGGTGAGCTGCTGTGAGCACAACTCAGTGTGTGACGACGGGATCCCTGTACAAACAGTGCTGGCTTCTCCACACACACACACACACACACACAAAAAAAAAAAA
>VZDJ01000219.1:14655635-14668135 GCA_008694505.1 Cyanoderma ruficeps
TGCTGACTGTGATTTTCCACCCCGGAAAAAGGAGATGTCATTTAAAAGTGCCGTGTGTGATGTAAAGCAGAGATTTGACTCGCGGCCTTGCACATGGCGTGGGCACGGACTTTAATTGTTTGAAAAGAGATCATTTCAAAAAATGGAACAGCCTTGCTACAAAAGCACATCCTCCTGAAGCAAAAGGTCGTTTTGCTCTTTAGAAGTTGCTTTTGGAAGGGAGGGGAGGGTCCTGCTCTTGCCTTTCCTTGTTCCTACCTTTGGAAACCTCCTGGAGAGCATGAAATCCTTCACTGTGGGGCTGAGGCAGCTCTTAGAGCACGTCCAAGGTGGGATCCAGTACCAGGAGAGCTGCAGTCACGGCTGAACGGGCACTGACACGTGGAAACTCGTTTTTCCCCTGAAGATCCGTGCTGTTCCCCAGCACTGACACCTGTGTCCTGGTTTTCCCGTGTCAATGATGACGCTCAGTCTCTTCAGCTTTTCTGGAGCTGGGGTTTATAAACAGTTCCAAGACAAAATTGATGCTTTTTGGCTCCAGCCAAGGAAACTGTTCTGATATCTTGCCAGTTGCCAGCACATTTCTAATCCTGGTGTCCTGGGGCCTTGGTTTTCATGTTGAAATCTCTGTTCCTACCAGGCTCTTGGTGGACTGAACACACAGAAAATAACGACTTGCTGAGCTGGGATGGGTTTGCTCATCTTCTGACCCACGCTTGACCAAAGAAGGTTGGATCATAGCTTTGTTTCATCCCGCTACAGTGACAGAGTCCAGATGTAGGGATCCTAAATCTTCAGAGTTCTGGTTTTCTCCTTCATCAACCCTTTGGAAGCAGGGTTGTCACTCTGGCCGTGCAGCTCCTGGTCTGGCAGGGTCCTACACCTCTGTAACTCTGTAATAATGGAGTCAACGGGCTACAGGTGCATTTCTAGACAATCTCACCAACAAACCAGAGGGCTCCAGAGAGTAGTAAGGAGGTGGAATAAACAATAGGTGGCATAAAACTCATCTGCCAGCATGTCATGACAGACTCTCACAGGAAAGATGCTGCAGCTGAAGTTTGGGTGGCAATTGTTGTATTCCATTTTTGCACGTTGCTTGATCCCGATTCCTTTTGAATGGTATTTCTGGAAGAAAATACATATATATAGTTTTATGTGCTAAGTTCAGCAGAGATTAAGGAAAATACTCCTCTGGATTCACTTCCCAGAAATGCTCCTCAGGAGAGCCAGGGCAGTTTGTTGGTGTGGGGTTGGGTTGTCCTGTCAGCAGGGTCTGTCACAGCAAAGCCAGGCCTGCCCAGGAGAGGCCCGGGGCTCTGCCCAGGATGAGAACCCCTTGGAGGCTGTGTTCCATGGATCTCGTTCACGTGGGGATCCGTATCCCACGGGCTGTGTTCCTGCACTGCATTCCAGGAGCTGAGTGTTCCCGCGGCGATGTCCGTGTGGTGCATCGGGGCATAACCTCGTGTTGAACAGTTCTGGGTCAGGAGTTTATGGTGACTGCCAGCCCTGGCTGCTGCCTCTTGCTTCAGCTGTGCTCCCCTGGCTGCTGCAGTTGGGGCTGAGTTACCGGGGAGCTGCCCTGAGCTTTCCCCAGGTGCCCACATGAGGTTTATTCACCTCCAGTTGGAATGAGCTTTACCTCGAGGTGGGTGTTTTGGGCTTCAGCAGCTGCCAGGGAGGGGGATCCCGGCTTTGCACAGGCAGGGTGACACAGCTCTAAACCCCTGGGCTGGAAAGGACCGGGAGAGCCAGCACTTCCTCCCCTAAAGCATTCAAAAGCAGTTTTAAATCGGATTAGGATTTAACAATCACTTCATGGTTTACTCACTGCAGGGAGGATCAAAGCCCAGGGAGGACTCTTCAGCTGTTTGCTTTTCCTTTATGTAGAAACTTCACCATGGCTGCCCTTAAACCCCCACTAAACACAATAAAAAACCTCCCTTCTCAGAAAAGCAAATTACTTAACCACAGCCTAAAATAAGGTGTTCATTATCTGGTGACACTTTTTTTTCTCTATTTGCTATTTTACTAAGCTCCCATTCTGAGGCAGTGCAGGGAGCAGGTCTGCATTCCCAGCTCCAGCTGGACTGGTCCTGGGAAATCCCAAAACTGGAGTATGGATTTGCCTTGATGTGCTGTGTCACCACAGTGCCTGGGGAAATAAAAAGGTTCAGCATTTACTCTGTGGAATCATGGTGTGGTGTCTGAGGGGAGCAGGCGCTGCTGCAGTGCTGCACGGATGCTGTAGGGACTTTTCCTTGCCATTTTAGTGGGAATGTTTTTTAAAATCCGAGAGGTTTGTGCGCATTTTCCTGCTCAAGATGATCAGGGGTTTATCCTGCTGGGAGAGGCTCGGAGACCTAAGCAGCAAGGTTTAAAAAAAGAGTGGGAATGGGAGAGGGGAAAATAATTTTGTGGCCAAAATAGAGCACGTGTCTGTCCCTCTGGCTCCTTCCCATTGTTGGAATACAGATTTGCCTGAAAGTGGCACATCTGTAAAAGTGACACTTGGGGACTTTGGGGACTTCTAGTGGTGGTTTAACGGCTGGACTCGATCTTGGAGGCCTTTTCCAACCTAAATGGTTCCATGATTCTGTGGCACCTCAGAGAGCTGCACCCTGGGGTGCTGAGCCAGAGATGCCCATCATTTATCTGGAGGCTAATGCCTGTTTTCTCCTCCCCATGTAATGGGGTTTAGCTCAGAAAGGGAACTAAATGCAGAATGAGGATTAAACTGTGTAAGCCTGATGGATGTTTTGGAGGTGATGCTTTGCAGAAAATCATTGCTTTGAAATGTTGGAATAGAAAAGAACATTTTTCAGGCTTTTCAGACATAACATGTTGTGGAGAAGAAGCTTGGAACAGATGTACCCATAGTTTATTCCATTTATCATATTAAAAATAAAGAAAAGACAATTTCAGCTCATTTACTGCTTTATTAGTTCAAATAAACAGCTTTTCTAATCAATGTGTATGGCAAACACAATGCTTTCGTAATTGGCAGTGGTGGCTCCAAAATTAATGACACTGTCCTTGTTTATGGTCTGTAACAAGTCACACAGTCACAGATACATCGGCCTAATCCAGCCATTATCTCATGTTCATGTCAGCACAGGAAAAATTAAAACCTTATTTTTAAATTTTAAAACGTTCCAGGGTTGGTTTTTCCCCCCATCCTTTTGAGAAAGTGCAGTTGGAAATGAGGAGAGCTGCACAGGAAATGGTTCCAAGGAGAATGGCTCAGCTGTGTCTAGGGGAGTCTTTTGCTCTTATTTATCTGGAGGTATTTATTGATTTTACCTTCCTTTGCAAAAATACTGATTTAATTTATGAGGTGATAGAAGAGGCTGCGAGAATAATTTTACCTACAAGGGCGCAGAATTGTCCAACTAATTGCCCAGGAAAAAGAGAAAAGATCTGCTGATCTACCCCTGCAGATGTTTCTCATCTGGAATACAGACCAATTCCAGACATTTATTTTTTTGATTACTGTTTATTTTGATGCTTTATTACATGGCCACTGCCAGGAAGGAAATGGTGCTCGGAAATCCAGAAAAAAAATGGGTTTTTCTACTTTGGTACTATTTAGTCAGTAACAATTTGGGGTTTAACCCCTTTCTCCCCCTTTTCTTTGTCTGATTGTGAGCCCTCACTGCCATCCCTCCCTGGGAACAACAAACCTCTCTGGTCCTGGGCCGAGACTCACCATGGTTGGTATTAAACTCCCTGAAATTTTATAGAGACATTGATGCTCATTTCCAGATTGTAACTAATAAGGACCTGTTGGCTTTTTTTGCCACCTAGTGCTTCTGTCCCTGCATTACTGTGGAGGGCTGTGTGTGTGAGGAGTGAGGAACCATATGGTGCTGCAGCTCCTCGGCCAGACGCCTGTTTGGTTTGTCAGAGGAGTTTCCTTGCACCAGTGGAATGAACTCAAACCTTCCCTGGTTTGCTCGAGAGCCATCAAAGGCAGTGGAAAACCTTCTGTGTGCTGAGTGGGAGAAAACAGGGAGCACGTCCTGGCTGTGGTCTGATTTTAAACCTGGTGATCCTCCTTCCTGGAAGATGCTGAGCCTGCTGATGGCTTGTGAGTTTGAGGGGATGGTGCATGTTCCCACTGTGCACAGAGCTTCAAATCTTATGGCCGGGCAGACAGAGCACCTCTGTCCTCTGGGCTGGCAGCAGTGATGCTCCAACACCCCTAAGCTGTGGTTCCATATGATTAAAAAGGGCTGGAAAATTAAATATATGCAAAGCCAACAATCCCCCGGCACTTTATTTCTTCAGATTTCTCCGGTAGCTGTTGGTGTGCCAAATCTGCCTCGGGCGCTTGCACTTCCACCCACAGGTACATGTGATTTGTAATTTAAGGTGATGCTGTGCATTGTAGCTGGAAATGGGCTACCCCTGGGTCCAAACTGGGTGTTTGCAGGAGCCCCAGTTGGGTTTGGGGGTGTGTTCATGCTGAGGGATGTGCAGCCCCTCCTTTCCCTGCGCAGGCTCTGCCTTGAGCAAACCCCAGAGCACAATGGAGCCGTTCTGCTCCAAACGGGAGCAGGAAGGTGGGTGGATTAGGAAATATTTTATATTAGGGATTTCTTTTTTTTTCCACTGAGCCATGTCACATTCAAGTCCCACCATTGCTTTATGGCCATGTGCCTGTCCCTCTCTGCGAGGAGCAGACCTGCTGCTGTCCATCTGTCCGTGTGCCTGTCCATGTGTCTGTGTGTCCATCCGTGTGTCCCAGGCAGAGTCTGGTTGTGCTTGGAGTCACCAGGGGCAGTGCTGGGCAAGGCCCTGTGGTGCCCATGGCTGTGGGATACTGCAGCACTGACAGGCTCCTGCACTGGGTAATATATTGCCTTTTGGGCCCTGGTGATGGCATCCAGACCTCCCAACCTTTCATAATCCACAAATGGAAAAGTGGCACTTAAAATGAATTTATTCAGGTGGGAGCGCTGTAAAACATGAAAATAAGGCTTTTGACTTGCTGCACCTACACTTGAGTGTCAATGAAAAGCTTTTTATTTGGTTTTAGAGCCAGACTTGCAGAAGTCAATGTGCTTTGTGGTCTGGCCCTGTGTGTTATGGGAGCCAGGCTGGAACAGGGCATGGACGGTGAGGAAGGGTTGGGAGCCAAGCTGCCCAGTGAGAGACCAGCAAACCTTTGAGCATCCTAGAGGGGAGAGTTTGCCTGGGGAAGGCTGAAAATGGGAGAGGAGAGATGAGAGAGACAAAACCCCAAATGAGATTCCTTTGGGATTAATGAGCAAGTATCTCCCGCCATAGATTTTGTCCCTGCTTTGCCCAGTGGGATCACCGGGTGCTCCCTGGCTGCTGCCTCCCTGCTGGGCACCACGGGAGCATCTCCTTCCAGAGCTTCCAGCTCTGTCCAACCCCAGGGGCTGCGGATGGAGAGGAGGGAGCAGGGAATGGTGCTGGAGGAGCAGCAGCGAGCAGGCGCCGCTTGCCTTTGACCACTTATTTGATTTGACACTGTCCTCAAACACAAGGTCATTTACAGCCTGCCCGGGGCTGCCAGACGAGGAAGTTACCTTGCAAAGGAAGGAACCAGCCCATGCTGTCTAAATATTGTCAATTGTGTGCTGAACGGGGGCCACAGCCTGAGGAACCTCAATAGTGGCTCTTTGTGTCCCCGGCTGCCTCCTGCCAAAGTACTTTCCATAATTAGGAGTAAAACATATTTACATTCCTGCCGTCCTCGGTGCCGGCACACACCTGTACGAGCATGGGTGTTCATGTATGGGGTGCAAGCATTTATATTCCTGTGCTTTCAGACTGAATATTCCTGCCCGGAGTCATGGGAATGGTGCAGCAACCAACGGAGGTAACTGGGATGTGTGGGCCAGTCAGGGGTTGTGATGGTGAGAGGAGAAGCAATCCAATGGATTCCCCCTCTGCCAAGCAGGAGAATAATCCCCATATAGAGAGATACTGTATTTCCTCTGAATCGGAAGGTCCGGGCTGAATGCTCCCTTTTAAAATTCATTGACGTTTGCATGGAAACCAGAAAAATGGGCTTAAGTCAAGAATGCAATAACCTCACTCAAAACTGCTCTCCATGGCAGGCACTCATCCGCTTCCAGCCGCTCTGCTCGCGGGAAGACAAACGGAGGAGCGGAATCCTGGGCATGGCTGCATGGGAGCGGGGCTGGGATGCAGCGGGTGATGCACAACAGCTTTTCCAGGCACGTTTCTCCCTCTCCCTCCATGATAACTCGCAGCCAGACATTGATTAGTTCAGTTTGGGGGGGAAAAGGAGTCGTGCAGGACAACTGGATACTTCAGCAAAGAGATTCCTGAACCGAGTCCAAGGCAGAGCGGAGCGGTCACGTGGCGCTGGCGCCGTGCCTGCCTCCAGCTGCCGAGTTTCATTAGGAGACAGCCAAAATACATTAATTAGTCTTCTAACATAACTCTCCTGTGCGGGCAGTGCTATGGCCTTCGCAGGGGCAGAGGAGATGGTCTTTACATCGTGTGAATGATGCCTGTGATGCAACCTCCGCGTCAACATGTGTCCCCTGCCTGAGGCTTCCAGGAGTCCTCATGGGTGGTGGGATCATGCTGGGGTGACCAGGGCAGAGGAGACATCCTGCTTCAGGTTTGGGCTTTCCCGAAGTTCAGTGTGGCTTCAGATCTAGGGCTGTTTCCAACCTCATTTGTGTAGGAGGTTGTAGCCAGCTTGGGGTCGGTCTCCTCTCCTGAGAGCAGGTGACGGGACAAAAAGAAAAGGCCTCAAGTTGCACCAGGGCAGGTTTAGGCTGGATATTGGGGAAAATTTCTCCCCTGAAAGAAGAGTGGAGTCTCCATTCCCAGAGGGATTTAACAGCTGGATGGATGTGGCACTTGGGGACATGGGTTAGAGATGTCATTGGCAGTGCTGGGGAACGGTTGGACTCAATGATCTCAGAGGGCTTTTCCAACCTGAATAAGTCTGTGATTTCTTCCATGATTTTGTTTCTATATGAAGTGTCCTCTGACAGATGTCCCCAGCAGTGATTTCAAATACCCTAAAATGGCTACATCTGTCCTCCTCTTGCAGGGCTGCCAGGAGAGACACCCACAAATGTACCCGGGCAATCCCTGCTCCTGTTGCAAAACCACTTGTAAAAATTCTGCAGAAACCCAAGGAAAAAAGTCGTGCTCAGTCTAATCATGAGTTTACTTTTTCTCCAGAAGCTTTCTGAGCTTTCAGGCACTTAATGGAAACACCAGTGCTCGCACTTGGAGGGCAGGCTGGAAAGTTTGCGTGGGCTTGTGTGTGTGCCAGGGAGTCAATTTTTGTCCGTCAGAAGCCTCTTTCCGTTATGCTTTTGTCAGACTTTGCCTCCGTAAAGGGAAATTTGGACTTTCCATGTCAAAGCCCTCTGCAAATGTTACCCAAGACCTCTCGTCAGTGCTGCAGTTTGTACAGGAACAGCTCCCAGTGCTTGCCCAGGAGTGGGAAAGGCAGTTCTAACACTCCTGCCCTTTGAGGGAAATGTCTGTTATTTGGGATTTTTCATTCTTTCCTCCCTCAGCGTTCACCATTTTGGATGCAGGCTCATGCTCCTACTCTCTTTAACAGTCTGTTTTTCCTCTAACCACTTCCAGCTCCAAAACCTCTCCACATCTTCTCAATGTAAATACACTTAACTTGCCCAGAGCAGGCTGGGGAGACAGTGGTGACCTTCAGCTGAGAGCACAGCGTTTCAGTTTGACCTACTTTGCTGCAGAGTGGCTTTGGCTGTGGCAGGGCAGCTCTCTGCTCCCTGCCCTCCTCTTGGGGAAGGTCCTTGGGGAGATGCCCGTGTGAGTGGGAGAGCAGGGCTTAAGGAGATGGAAACTTCGGGCCCTGAGTTTAGGTGATGTTTGGGTAGCTGGGTGCTGGGCTTCTCCCTAGTGCCAGCTTTTATATTTGCAGCTTTAGATGTTTGATTGTGCCTTTAAAAAATCTGCCACAGGTCAGCAACACAAAATGCCCATCACAAAATACTTGTTTTTCATTCATTACCTCATTTTTTTTTCCTCTTTGCTCGCTTTCCTCAAGGCTGGTTGTGTGGAGGGAGCAGCTGCAGGAGGAGCCAGGCTGCCGTGGTGCTTCCCAAGGCTCCTTGGCTGCACCAAGAAAAGCCATGGTTGCTCTGTCAGGCCTCCCTTGTCCTCTGTAAGAGCTTCTGGCTGTGGCTTTGCTTGGGTGGCCCAGGGTGCCCAGAGAAGCCGTGGCTGCCCCATCCCTGGCAGTGTCCAAGGCCAGGCTGGAATAACCTGGGCCAGTGGAAGGTGTCCCTGCCCGTGGCACGGGGTAGAATAGATGGTCTTTAAGGTCTCTTCCAAGCCAACCTTTCTGTGTTTCTATGATTCTAGGAATGTATTAAGTGGGAATAATTTAATAAATGCACACTAGGATTATTTAGCTCTTTAGCTTTTGCCATTTTCTGCAGTTCTGGTTTCTCAGGAGGGCTCTGGGGTGGCCCCTCTGGAAGTACAATTGTCTTCTGTTAGGGGACGTGTGTCTTTAAAACCAAGTTCTCTCCTTATCTCAAGCTTAAAGTGCAAAATTCCCAGGTTGGAAGCAAGTTAAAATTTCCTGTTCCAGCTGCATCTGCATTCAGTCTTGGAAGCAGATACTTGGCTGTAATTCTAAAAAAAAAAAAAAAAAAGACTATAAATTGATATTGCAGGTAAGAAGGAGCAACTGAGGAAAAAATCCTTTCAGAAGCCCTTCAAGCAATTTTCAGGATAATTTTCACTTATTTCTGAATAATTCCTAACACTGGTCACCCCATTAAAAATAACAAACCCAAACTCAACCCCACGTCCCTGCTGATAAACCCCGTGGACTTGCTTGTAGCTTATCTAATGCCTGAACATCTGTTTCTCCCTAGCTGAGAGGTTCCCTTGGACGAGTTCATGCAATTCCCTATGCAAAGGTTAAACAAAGTTGAGAGGCTCCAACCAGTGGCCTCGTGCCACGGGGCCTGTGCTGCACAAACAGCTTCACTGTGGAAATGTCCCATCGTAATTCAGAAAGGAGCTCAGGAGGGGAGAAGTCACCCAGCCTAAGCCTGGGCTGCAGCAGGCTGGGTGATCTGAGAGGGCTTTTCCAGCCTTAATGGTCCTGTGGTTCTGACTTTCTTGGCACTCCAGTGTGGAGAGGGTGTTTGGAGTGTGCACTTTTCCCTGGGTCTGAGGAGCTGGTGGTGAGCTCTGTACCTGCCTCCTCCTGTCTGGGCAGCGCCATCAGCTTCCCACGGGATGGGCTTGGAGGCTGAAGGCCTGCCCTTGGCGGTCTGTGTGCACAGGGTTATTTACATTTTTGATTATTTAACAGGATTGTTTACATTTTTGAAGATTTAATAGCGGTTTGTGTGTTTGACAGCAGGACCTTTCACGGCTGGGGCAGCTGGAGGTGGGAAGGGCTCTGCAGGGTGATGCCAGCACCAACTCCTGGGGCTGACGGGCTGAGCTGAGCCCTGGGGTTGGGTGCCAGAGATGCTCCAAGTGACACAGGCAGAGCTCTGTCACACGGGCATGGGGGGATTGTTATACACCTGTGACCCTGTGGTGGGATCAGGGTGGCTTTGGGTGTCACACAGCTGTGACCCCGTGGTGGGATCAGGGTGGCTTTGGGATGAAGGATTCCCAGCCCTTCATCCCCATCGCTTCCCCCTGGGAGGAGCAGGTTGGGTGTTGTCACAGCAGGCCCCTGGAGGCCAGAATCCACCGTGGGGCTGGGGCTGTGTCCGTGAGCTGTTCCCAAACCCCACATCCACGCTTTTACTTTTGTGCCCTTCCCTTTCTGTCTCGGCTTTCAGCTCCTCTGGCTCCACATCCTGCGGGGCCGCCCTTCACACACAGAGCAGGAGCATCAAAGGGGAGATCCTGAATAAAGCCCCCACTTTATGACATCTCTTCAAAGTGCCTTTTTAAGAGTTCAAAGGACACGAGGAAAAGGAGGGGATCAAAATCAAAGGAAGATTGGGGGGAGGGAAATTAAAGCCTCAGAGGAACTTTATGGCAAGTTTTCTGTAACACTTTCAATGCCAAAATCACAAGTGTTCCCAGCACTGACTCTTCCCTGGCCATCAGATTTCCTGTTTACCTGCGCTGGTTTCAGGGCAGCTCAGCAGCTCTGGGAGCTTCAGCCCCACACACAGACACAGGGCACCCACAGTTTCACTTTTCCATTCATTTTTTTTTTTGCAAGATCAAAACTTGCCATTCCGGCCCTTCAGACCAAGGGGGAGATGTTTGTTCTGAGTTGCCTGGAAGTCCTGGGGCTGACAGCAGAGCTCACCTTTAATGAAAATCATCTTTTTTTGCTTTCAGGAAATGCATCTCACTCTTCTCTTACTGTCTTCTACTGCAGGACCATAATCTTATCCATGTTTGGAATATTTCCATTACTGTGGGGGCAAAGGGGCTTCTCCTGAGTGAAGACTGTGGGATCTGACTTGAAGCAAGACCAGAGAAGCAAAGCCTCTGTGTGAACATTGCAGGTAACCTCTACAGACTCAGCTTTACGGGGAAGAAACGCAAATCAGTGAGGTATAAAGTGCTTAATATTCAGTTAGATCTCATAATTTTATCAGTTTCCTGTTTTTGAACAGAATAGAAAAAAATGTACAAAGCAAAGGAAAGGTGGTTCAACTCAGGATCAAACCCTTTATAATGCTGGACTGAGGTGAGCTGGAGCCAAATCCCTGCTGGGGGGAGCAGAGTGGGGCAGGGATGAAGCTGGAAAGGACTGGGATGCACATTATGCTTTTCCCAGGTTATGTCACAATTTGGGGAGCTTTCAGATTTGTGTCTTTAAATGGAGAGACTGAGAGGACAAATCAATTATCTGAGAAAAGAAAGTGGGTATTGGTGGAGGGAGGGAAGGCTCAGGCTCAGAGGAGCTGTGGAGTTTCCTTGGGGCTCCTTGAGCTGTGCAGGAGCAGCCTGTGGCTCCGCTTTGGTGCTCCCATGTTTAAACCATCAGTTAACAAATGCATTTCCTCCACAGGGGGACTGTTTCCTCGTCCCACTGCTTTTCCAGAATCCCTAGTGTGTGTTCCTGCGGGAATTCTCAGTCCTTGTCCTGCCCAGGTGAACTCACCTGCACTAAGTGCTCTCCTCCAGGACCGCTGCTCAGAGAATGGCACAAAGCTATTGCTGAACTCCCTTCTCATTAATTCATCCTCCTGTTTTTAATACACTGAACTACACACCTTGCACCCCGCGCTCTGCTTTAGGCAGGCACCCAAAAATAGTCTGGAGTAATGGAAATATGGGAGACAAAACTCGGTGTGTGCTGGACTGTGGTAGAGGTCTGGGGCTGTGCTGTGTGGGTGGTGGTCTGCAGGACCAAAAAAACAAATTAAATTGCTTGTTTTTCACCCAGAGAGGTCCCAGTTTCACTAATTATCACTGCAAAGGACACCTCAAGGTGAAGTTCAGTAAGTGTTTAATATATCTCAGCAAAAAGATAGTTTTATTCACTGCTAACTGTAAGGGGGGGAATTTAAGGCATGTGGAGTAACTAATCAGATTGGGACTTGCCTTGGAGACTGGGGCTGGGCCTCTGTTTACAAGAGGGGATTTGCATCAAGGAGAGACCCTTTAATACTTTACATTAATTGGTTTGAAGCTGGCCTGCCTCAATGAACAGATGGCTTTATGTCCCTGCAGGCCACGTGGGGGGATTTCCTTTGCAAACAGGCCATGGGCAGTGGGGACAGGCACGGGGAGTGCCCTCCTGTGCTGTGCCAGGGCTGGGGCACGGTGCTGGCACTGCCTGCTGGGGAACAGCCCCAGGGCCTCACCAGCCCCATGGCTGCTCGCTCAGCATCCCATAATAGCACTGCTGTCAAAGGATGTGGCAGTGTCCAGGAGGTTATTCACGTCTTCCCATGGGAACTGGGAGCCTGGTGATTTCCATCCACCTCACCCAGAAATAGAAAAGGGGTTTTTTTTGAGTTCCCCTCTTGCTCAGCCCCGGATGCAGCGGCAGGGCCAGGGCTGCTCCGGGAATGCTCCAGGGATTGGGATGTTGTTGCTGCTGGGGGGAAGAGCAGTGACTCAGCAGGGCTGAAGGCATCCATGGGTGATGTCAGTGCTTCCTCCTGGCTCTGGGACATGCAGTTCCTGCCACTGTCACCGCTGCTGACGTCTCACACGTGGCCTTTGGGCTGTGGGACAGAGCTGTCTGCTCTTGGAGACCTTGGAGCATCTCTGTGGCCTCCCCTGGACTGATTCCAGCAGGTCCAGGTCCTTCCCGTGCTGGGAGCCCAGAGATGGACACAGTGCTCCAGGTGGGGCCTCACTAGGGAGGAGCAGAGGGAGGAATCACCTCCCTCTACCTGTGCCCACCTTTCTTTTAGTGCAGTCCAGGACACGGTTGGCTTTCAAATGACCAAGGCTTGGCGTTCCATGGCAGCACAGTGGGACTTCCACAAAGCTGGAAGGTCGAGGAGATGTTAATTGGATAAAGTTGGAGCACACCCCAT